>JANIJG010023837.1:57420-72002 GCA_024611175.1 Megaceryle torquata | reverse complement strand
ATAAATTAAAAGAAAAAAAAACACAAAAAAAAAAAAAAAAAACGAAAAAAAAACAAAACCAAAAAAAAACAAAAAAAAACACAAAAAAGTAAAAAAAAAAAAAAAAAAAAAAAAAAAAAAACGGATTACGCCTGGTACATAAACAAGTGAAGCAGAACAAAAGCTATCAGTAGTTCCCAGAGCCACTTGAGTTCAGGATGTGGACAGCATGAAGTTTACAAGTGGTATTTAAAAATCAATATGACATTTTATGGATAGATAATATGAGTTCAGGGAAATGAACAGATCAAGTCTCGCTGTGTTGAGAAGACGCGTGACATAAATTCAGTGCATTCTGAAGCTGCTAAAGAATTCATCTCATTAGAAGACAATTATTAGTTGTCCAGCTTATATAAACACACATATGGGTACAACCATCCTCTCTTGCACTTTTCAGATCTGCACTAGTATTGTACTTTCCTCAACAGCTACTGCTGCTTTAAGGTTTGGTATATCTCTGAGTTAACCACAATAGTGTAATATTTATATTTACATGGTTCAGAAGAGACAAAATCAAGACAAACACAAACCCAAGGTTTCCACCCCTGGGACTGACGCTATCTGAGAACTGTCAACTTTGAAAGTGATGGAAGAGTGTTAACAGACTGGGGATAAGGTCCAATTAAAGGAATTTTGTCTTATATGGATTCAGTTTTAGAAATTCCCTGGCTTTCCCATACTGTAAATCAGCCAAACAGACACATTGGAAAGATACCATAAAATAGTTTAAGTGCAGAAAAAGGTCTGCATGCCATCTAAATATATATGGTTCAACAGATCACAGGCTTGATTCTTCCCTCCCATCGTTTACATCAGTGTAACTCAGCTGATCTCACTAGAGTTACTTCAGAAACACATTTGCAATGGAGAGTGGAATCCAGCTCTATATCTGTGAGTGATATAAGCTCAGTAAAATATATAAAGCTAAACAGTTATCGGGCCTAGCCCCTGAGGTACCTGATTACACAGCAAGTCATAAGTGATTTATGAATGCTGAAATTAAACATGGAATGAAACCAGTCTGAAGCAATGTCAGAAAGACCTTTGTTGGAGTCTGTTTCCATCAAAAGAATTTGGAGAAGGAAAGGATCACTAACAACGGGTGCCTCACAAGCAACATTAAAATAGTTAGGGTATCATCTGACATGTAAAATCCATTGCTAAGTTTCTAGAGAACCCTTCAGGTGTAGTATTTACTCACTGCTTCTTTCCTGAAGTGCCCAGAATATAACAGACACTGCCTGAACACGGGGAGCACCAGTTCATTCACTAGTGATCTAAAAATTAAAAATTCTCATCTGAAATTCATTCTTAATCTAATTCCACAAATATATTTATGAAGCTAAATAAGACAATTAAAAATATACTGGTATAAAAGAATAGCATTGTCTCTTCATTGCAGGAGTTCCAGTTGCAAGTTTTAATTATAGCAATCTATCACAAATTAAAGAGCTTAACTACAATGTGGTAAACTGAACAAAGAAATAGAGCATAGCCTCTCTCAAGTGAGGAAGGCCAAGGAATAGTAACTAGAAAAATAGATGGTTGAGACTCTGGGATAAATATAATTTAATTCTTAACAGAAAGCAAATAAAAATTAGAAGACTATTTGCTATCAGATATACAACTCTATATGTATGTATATAAATATATATGCACATACACACGTGCATATACACACATACATGTAGACATATATATATGCATGTTCTGGACTGAAGGATACATGAATAGATTCAATGCTGCTAAGAATCTCAGACTGAGAAAATCTAGAATGTCAAAGCCAACAGTGAAATCTCTCAAAATAAATAATTTTCTAGGACTTTATAACAACAGATCCCAAAGTAATTGAAAATACTCTACAAACAAGTTTCTGGAACCCTGAAGCATCTGATCAAGTAAAGTTGCAACAGAAAGCTGAAAGATGTAGCTCTACCTTTTCCATTGTTCACATCCAGCTCTTCTATCTCAATGAATAAAATGTATTTCAAGCACTTTTTTCTTATTTAACATTATTTTTTTCCTTTTCTTCTTCCTAAGGAATATGTATATGTGTCAGCTTTGTTTCCTTTTCCTGTTGCACAGGAACCTCTATCTTCTGTGTGCCTTTGTAGGAGAAGGGAAGAAGTCACTTGGTTCAGAATCTTCCCTCCTGTTGCAGAATGACAAAGGTATGGAGTCAGAAATTCACTGAGATTTTGGGAGGTCTCATTGGTTAGTCGGTCTTGCGTTGGTTAAAGTCCTCCCTATAACCAACAGTATTTCTAGAAGAACTGAACACTGCCTGGGACCACATTCACTTTTTCATGGATCCTCCAGTAAGTGCAGAATCTACTCTGAGAAAAAGGTTCTAAGATCAGTGACTTTCTGACAGTTTTCCTGCTAGGGAACCAAAATAGGTTAAGTTAAGCCTAAATTCAAATGAAAACAAAAAACTGCCCGTAGATAGCTATGAGCTTTCAATTGCTCTCTTGGGAACCCTGTTATTATAGATTCTGCAAGAGTGAAGCCAGAAAAAGTAGAGCTTGCCAAAATATTACTTTCCATGTTTTTTTCATTTTCTGCATATTACTTTTGTAATCTCAGTGCTATTTATGTTCTGCAATCAAGAAATTGTGCTGGTTTATCATAGGTACAATGCCGAAAGCAGCTGATCTCCCTGCCCCTGAGGATTCACAGCCTAGCTGTCAAATAGGATGCTGCAGGTGCATAAGGAACACAATGAAGTTGATGTTGGCTGGAAAAAAGGAGAGAAATATAAAGAAAATGGGTTGAGCAGAAAAGCCGACTCTTCTAAGCCTACCACTGCCAAGCAGTTGTGATTTGTAGGCACAGCAGCTGAAAGAGATTTAAGACAGCATTAAACAATACAGCAGACTTTCCCATCAAACTATATGATCCTTTTACTTCACTAGAAGTTTTGGGACTAAACTTTTTGACAGTTTTTTCTGACTGAAAAATGAGTCTGTTCCTCAGGAAAAAAAAAAACAACCTACAAACAAACAAACAAAACCAGTAAGACCTAATGGGAATGACCAACTTGTAGACTGGAACAAAGGGGAACTGTCATCTCGTCACCTTTCCCAGCACTTCAAGGGGCAATGAAAAAATTGTGTATTCTTAGGACAAGCTTCGGCTAATCTAAACATATCACCTTTCTGACCCACAAGGAAATGATGTGCACTTCCTATTGGGCTAAACACTGTTAGAAACCTGGAAATAACACACCACAGAAATTCTGCCACCAGAGTATTTCTAGATGGTAATTAACACCACAAACCACTCAGGTAGCAGAGCAGGAATAGGAAAATTAGAGGAGAAATCACACTGTTTGTGCGTGCCGCATCTCTCACAAGGTGTACATTAAGCAATATATTAGATTAAGACTCAGGGAAGCATAATCTTCATCAGTGCTTGCAGAGGGGGACGAAAAGGGTTCAGAATAGAGGTTTACATCAGGATTTTTTTTTCCTATTATTCACAAGGAACAGTAAGTCTATTAAAAGTTAATGTGATAGGAAATTGGAAATTGCACAGCAACTTCTTTATAGTGAAACTCATCTTTTTAAAGTCCTGAACATAACGAGGAATAAATCTTTATCAGACTTGTGATGCCAGAAAACCAGCAAGATCTGTGGCTTGTACAGTAGTCCGCAGTTGTTGCATGGATGGACTTCTGTTTGCAGGAGTGACAAGAATGTCAGAATGAGTGTCAGTGGTTGCATTTCAGTTTGTTGACAGGAACATAGCATGGAAACAGTCCTTTTTGCTCGGTCTATCACCGTATCGTTTCTTGCATGGACTGATGCAGCACTATTTGAAAACCTGCGAAGGTTTCGCTCCCCTGCTATTCTCATAGCTCCAAAAGCACAGAAGAGAATGTAAACACAGAGCTCTCCTCTCCCCAAACTCTACTACAGAAGGGCAGGTTCCCTTCTGAAACCTATAAAAAATGGCACTCTGGGGCCCTGAGACTGGAGGTGGCCATACAGTCATAGCAGTAAACCTGCTTGAGGTTGTCAGACTACTAAAGCCTTGCATTTTTGTGGTGAATCATTTTCAGATAAAGCCAGGATGAAATAGTCTCCTGAGACAGGATTTAATATCAATGGTTCACAAAAAAAAATACCTAAATGAAGCCAAACTCCTGTACAGAAAAGGCCCCAACTGATGTTTTGCCAAACCAGGAAATGGCTGTAAAGAAACACACATGTACTAAAACCAGCTGTCCACAGGCCCCTCTGCAAGTCGTGGTGGAGACAGTATAGCACAACCAGATGCAAGCACACCCCAGAGCCGACCCACACCTACAATACCACTGCAGAAAGGAAGCTGGCAGAGAAAGGGTTAAAAACATTCCTGCCATCTAGAACACAAGGAGTCAAAAGAGAAGCAATCTTCATTCTGTGACCCTGTTACTCTCTGGCCAACTACACAGAACTGACTGTATTTGAAAAGCAAATCCACAGCTGGTGGTCCTAGGTACCACTGCCATGATCTAATTAACTGAAGGGCTGAACCTAAAGTGGGGTTGAATATCCGAGTTCATTCTGAAGAAATGACAAAACCTGTCAGGCTCTCCCCTGTGACGGCCACTCAACAAAGCGTGTGCCAACACCCCGTGGACACCAGTCCCACACCGTCACCACACGCCCTGTGTATGGGAACACAAGGCACAGGGAGCCCAGGTGAGCTCCCCGTGGCTGCTCTGCGGGCCAGTGCTGGTGCTCGTGATAAGTGCTCCCTAGGAGAGGCTGAGCTTTCTTATTTTATAGCCCCAGCATCATCCTAATTCTTCCAAAATCTTCTGCATACCTTCCTATTTGTTACAGTGGCACCTGCTGGCAATGGCACAGGCAAAAGCAGATTTCTGCCTGTTGGGCTAAGCAGATAAGTTTAATTATGACCTAAGGTGTGCAGTATTTCATTTCCCTCTCTCTCACCCCCTCACCCTTTCTTTGGCTCTAATATAACACATTATAGAGAGCACAAGGAGGCTTTTTAGATTACCGTTGGAAGATGCAAGAATTGGTTAATTTTGCACCGTTTCTCCCTCTCATTATAATCTTTGCCACACGAATGGCTACATTCTGCAAAACGTTCTGTTCTCAGCGCAGTCATTGTCATGTGAATGAGCTATCACAGAATCATAATGCCGGAGATGTTTTATTCTTGCATTTGTGACATTTGTATTTCAGTGACAAAAGATTCAGCAAGAAAAAGGGAATGGAAGAAATTTAATCCTGTCTCTTGATCATTTTTAAATTCCAATTTTATGGTCTTTTCTTTCCTAGATGCTACAGCACAGTTTCTTTAATATGTAAGAAGTCTGTATTTAGACTAAGAATGAACTGATGAAATCAAACCTCTGGGATGTTTGTACTTTAATGGTTTCAGCATTAAAGACACTGTATCAGTGCAAATTGCTGATAGTTAGGAAAGGTGAAAACCAAGGAAAGAAAAAACAAGGAATATTTGCTAGTCATTTGTTGCCACTTAGATCTTACGTGTTCTGTTAAAACTGTGATGAGCTGCAGCTTGTATTACACCAGTATATAATAAAAGATTAATTAGTTTCAGCCATTGATATCTGCCAGTGGGATAGTTGAAACTAACATCAGAGGTAATCAGGCCAGGGAAGAGCATCACAAATCATTCTAAATGGGCAGCAATGTGACATTTCAGATGCTTTGCTGATTTCCATGGCAAAAATTACCGCTGATTTTAATGGGACCAGGATCAGGACCTCAGTCCAAAATCTCCTACCCAGTTTAAATCCTTTTGTCAAGCCATTCTGAAGTGGCTTGCATGAGTAACAGTTGAGACAATCCAGCTTTGATTTCTTTCTCCATTTAAAATATTTTTTTAAGCTTACCTTGCTGTTTCTGCTGATGTTGGAAAATATAACATTTAGCAGGCAATTTTGCAGGAGTTCCCTAGTACACACATCAAGGGATTATAGCAGAGCAAACAAAACATTCAGATCAGCAGGCAGAGGAAGAAATTCTGATTATTTTTTTTTCCAGCCATGGGTACAAAATAATTGTTCTTCAATGATCTTTCCTATGGCGTGACCATAAAGAGGTGTCTGAGCTGTCAAAATGGTATTCGGATGGCTGACTGTCAAAGATCTGCTACAGCATCACAACTGGAGATTTTAATTGCATTCAAACAGCACACTGGAAAGTCATGAGTGCCTTTTCTCCCATCCTCACCCTCTTACATACACATGTTCTTTCTGAGTGTAAGCTTATATATTTATATATATTTTCACAGTTTCAAAGCTGTATAATATTTTAATCTGTCTGCATGTCATGTAATAATATCCCTCTCGCTCGCTTTTTAAATAAATGTTTGCAGATTCCACTTTTTGATACCAGAACTGCAAGGCCTCATTATTTCTGATTTCCAGAACTTCCAGGTTTCATGTTAAAATGTAATCTTTGAGATAGTTTCATTTGCCTAGCCTAACCTCTATGATCAAATGAGTACCTTTTTTACTTTACAAAATACTAGGATCTCAGGATCCATGCATTCTCTTAATCATTGCTCAATTTCTTTTATCCATGTTCCTTTTTTCCCTACACTCATAACAAGACCGCAGCTCAGACCTGCAAGATCTGAACTCTAGTCCATATTTTTTAAGTCCTGGTTCTATAGATAATATATTTTTTTTGATTTTACTTCACAGGTAACCTACTTAAAGACATCTAGTTATGTATTTTAAATTCTTGGATAAAATGTTCAAGTAGTTGATTTTAACTCACAATAACAAAGAATTCAGAAAAGAAGATCCATAGGGAACAATGTAACAAGTACACGGTTATACTTTTCTACCTATTTTAGAGGGCTTTATTTTACTGGGAATCTCCCTGTTTTCATGCATTGCCTTTTAGCTTCAGTTTTTCTTTGATATTTGTCTTTATAATGAAAAAAAAAAAAATGAAATGAAGACTTATGATAACTAGAGAAAAGCCACGGGATTTATTACTCTGAATATTAAAAGCTTCTGTTGAAAATCAATGTTGAAAATAGCTGAGTATTTTTTCCACCATGAATACAACCAGTCCGTGCTGTCAACCTTCAGATGCCTCCTTACTAAAATTAAGTTCACAAGGGAAAAGTAAATGAACAAGGTCTAGTTTTTCCCTCCTGGCTTTACCCAGGGACAGCTTTCAAAACAGAGGTAAGACTTCATCCCGCAGACTCTCTGTATTTAAGTGCTTTTGCTACAGCATCACCAGCTCTAGCATCTGTGATGGACTAACATGCCATGGAGGTCCACAGATCCCAAATCTACCTCAATATGCTACTGAAATAAGACGTAACATAGGAAATGGGGTTTGCCTTCTTTACGTGGCACCTTGTAAAGCAGTAGAAATGCTTTCATTTTGAATGGAACACTTTCTGCAAGAGGTTTAGGAAGAATTACTCCCTCCCCCTTCCCTTGTTGAGCAAGCTGTGAAAAAATATATTATCATGCAAATTTGCTTCCAGTTATGGGTTATTTTGGAATCCAGGAGAAAAATTATGTGGTAAACTGACTCCTCAAAGAGAAGTTTGAAATCATGTGCCAGTCTCTGGTTTTTGTTCTCTTTCAGCTTGGAGGTACTTACTGGATGCCACCCCAGATATCCTGCATGGACACTACAGAAGTACAAGTCAGAGGAAGATCATGTACTTGGGATGATGTAATGTTTGATGAAAATTAATCTGATAAGGACACTGGAGCTTTTGAGGGGTAAATCTGGGAGAGAAAAAGTGCAGGGAACACATTTTAGGACAACCTATAAACTCTTTGCTACTTTTCTTGTGGCTCACTCAATTATTTTTAATTCAGTCTTATTATCTTAGTCTTATTCAACTTGGGAAAGTTCTTTAGAAGTTCACAGTAGCTCCCATTAAAGAATATTACCATTTTCTAAGTGTATTGGTATCTCTTTCCTAAATAGACTAAGCATAATGTGAATATTCCACAAAACCTATCTGAGATAAGAAAATATCCTGCTAAAAATCAATGTACAAGATAGGGAAGCTTGAGTATCTCTTTGACATCCATAATCCTATCAGGAGAGCATGCACTGTCCCAGAAAGGCAGGTAAGCCAGACACAAACCAGAGAGCAGTAGTGGGACACTGGGGGAGCAACATTCACTAAAGCAAAGGCACAGCTGGAAGGGGCATGGACTTTTCCTGAGAGGCTTGTACCATCATTTTATCAGAATAAGGATTTCTCTTCCTGCTTCTTGTTTTAATGTTTGTGTACATTGCCTACTCTACTCTCCAGCACCTCTTCTTGGTCAGTAAAGCCAGACTCTGAGAATTCATATAAAAAGAGGGTACAAAAAGATAAGAGCCAGGCTCTTCTCAGTAGTGCCCAGTGACAGGACCCGAGGCAACGGGCACAAACTGAAACACAGCAGGTTCCCTCTGAACATCAGGAAACAGTTTTTTCACTGAGAGGGTGACCGAGCGCTGGCACTGGTTGCCCAGAGAGGCTGTGGAGTCTCCGTCTTTGGAGATACTCAAAAGCCATCAGGACAAGTTCTTGGGAAACTGTCTCTAGATGGCCCTGCCTGAGCAGGGGGATCAGACCAGATAACCTCCAGAGGTCCCTTCCTACATCGACCATTCTGTAATTGTGTGAGTCTATGAAATGATTTTTTTCATTTTTCACTTTTTCTCCCAACTTGCTTCCTTAGTATTGAGAAATGTCCTCCTTACGTGTAAAGACCTCTGCTGCAGCCTCCAAATTACTACGTAAATTTACACTTCCAGGTGAAAAGCACTCCCAAGAAAACAAATATTCATAAAAATTATCTGTCAGAAACAAGTAATTTAATTCTGTTTCTCATTTATTCTTTTATTCTAATTCCCAAGTTCTGGGACCTCTAAGTTGTGCAGAAAGCTATTGCAGCAGTCAGTGATCAGGCCATCTCACAATTGACTTTCACATATTCCTTCCCTTTGCCTATCTGCTGCCTCAGGTTAGGTCTCCCTCTGGGCTGGTGCAATCCCAAATGGCTTCAGGGACACTCTGCACCAGACCTGTTTTATCCATATGAATCGGACTGCAGGACTGTAAACAGTCCAGGTGTGGGCTCTGTGTTTTACAGTACTTAGGACCCCCAGTCCAGATTAATTAAAGCAATAGGTAACATTACAGACTGCATTTGTGTGTATTGGTCTAAATTAATACTATTTAAATATCATGACACTGTAAAATTATTATTTTCCGAAGAAAGCATTAAGCTAGTGATCTTGTATGTTAACAGCATATAGATTTTATAGTACCCTTGGGCCCTCTCTTTCATGATGCTAAAACTATATTTTAAATGCAAGTTCCCTCTCTTACATATGTTTTAATTTAATCATGGAAGGTATGGGATATGACCTTGTGTTCATTCCAACAGCTGACTATTCCTAAACCAAAAGGCCAACCTATTAACAAATTGCCTAATAAAAATATTTTTAGGGAAACTAAGTCAACCATGAAGACAAGACGCAAAAAGACTTGCCTGTTAGACTACAAAGACTAAAAGCAATAATTGAAAAACCATAATAATAACTAACTAAAAAAAAAAAAGTGGTTAAAGTGGTAAATTGTGAAGCTTCAGCTCTCTTTGTCACAAAAGGGAACCTACTTTATACCAATTGCTGCTGGCTTCTGGCTTCTGTCTTAATTGGACAATTGCCATTGTGCTCACACTCAGAAATTCCATATTTCAATGTTTCAAAGATTGACTGCTGCTGGCTTGCACCCTCCCCCATTCATTCATAGGGAGCTTTGAAAGGTGTTCTGCTTTGACATGTACATCATTAGACAGAAGAGGCGAAGCAAGGTATCAATATCAGAAATGAGCAATAGCAGGAAAAGAGTGTGGAAAGGAAGGAAAGAAAACAATTAGAAACAGTTTGGTGTCCTGAAGTAAAATAATCATAGTAACTTCCAAGATGGGCTGAAAAAATTGTATCTAAAGAAATGGAGATGCACAATATGATACAGTCACTCATTGGCCAGTTTTATCAAAGAAACAATGCAGGAAGGCTTGTTTATACAGGCTTTGATGAGAATGTCTAATGTGAGAATTCTGGGTCTCAGATTTAATGACCTTGCCTACCTTTTGGCTAATACTGCAGAGATAAAGTGCAAGTCAAGGGTAGATAACATTATTTTCAAAAAACATATCTCCAGTTTTGTCTAGCTTCTCACAAAAGTCTTCCTCAGAACAGAACGTAGCATTTCCAGTTTAAAGAGAAATGGTGACTTTTGGAAAGTAAATAAAAAACTTACCAGCACCATCATACTTAGGGTAGAAACCTAAGGCCCACTCTGAGCTACAAAGCAACTGTAACTGCTTCAGGCAGAAGTTATCTACTGACTGCTTCATTTAGGACCCTACTACCTTTGTACACTAGTAATGGGATTTCCACAAATGTCCTGAATTGGGCTGATACTGATCAGTAATACAGCTCTCATTAATTTTAAAGACAGACAAGCTAGATCAATGCTAACAGCTTTTGAAAATCTTCTCCTAAAGGTTTTATATGACACTCTCCTGCCACCTAAATTATACTAGACATCACTAGAATCTCAGGTTGCATTCAATATTTTGTTTGATGTAGTGGTTGCTCTGTTTATTTAAAAATGAAAGCTGAATTCCCAAATGAAATAAAAAGTTTAACTGTTCTTTAAGCTTTTATTGTATTCTTCTTAGGATGTCAAATCCTGTTGTTTGAAGTTCTGCAGGATCAACATGCAGTATTTTGCTAACCTTTTTTTGGTTACAGTTTGCTTGGGTTCTCACACACAAAATTTCACTTTCAGGTCCAGCCTCCTTTAAAAGTTCAGAGTGAATTTCAGCCAAGTCCACTAACTGTGATCTGGTTTATGTTAAAGCCAGCCCATAAACTGCACAAATCTGGGCCCGGATTCTTTTGAAACTGGGCCTAAGGTCTGTGTAAAAGCAAACTCAAGAAAATGTTTTGATGAACAATATTTCGAAGTCTATAGTGAAACCTGAAACAAACCAAGTTCCAATTTGTTTGGGGTTTCACACTGAAAGCGTCGTGTCACCCTGTCAAACTGAAGACATTTTACCACAACTTCATCAGTGAAAGATTTTTCTTCTCCTAATTTCCCCTAGACCCCATGGCTGCTGGAAACAGTCATGTATTACCATGGATACAGATTACAGAGTGGGGTATGGGGAAGAGAGTGGAGGTTACAGTGTACGAAGATATTTCTTTGGAGTCAGGGAATCAGACAGCACGAGAGGGTTTTTTATTCAAATACATCCAGATCACAAAAGGGTTAACCTCAAGAAGATGAGCTAAAATAGATTGCTTTTGTGGTTTTGTGTCTTTAGTAGAGCCATCTTTTTTTGGAAAGCAAAGCAAAAATCTTCACATATTTACTTGATTTAGTTTGGAGAAGTAGCAATTTAAAAATTAGTAGTTTGATTGCAAATGCTTTCTCCTTTCAGCTGGGCAGGGAGTAAATTGGAGACTGCCTTGTCAACTGCAGAAATAGTCAGGCTTGTATATCTCTGCTTCTGACACGGCTGAGTGCAAAGACACTCATATGTTTTGCAGTTTTGACATCAGAGCCGACCATGGCTTCACCATCACCGCGTGCAACAGTGAAACAGAGGCCAAGTGCAAGCTGGGAAGTACAAAGATGAGTACTTGCCACAGATGGCCTTCTTCTAAAGGACTTGGCTCTTCTAAAGGTAGGGACAAGTAACATGAGAAGCAGAAGGTGGCTGAACTAATGGCTTCCAAAAAGATCCTCCAAACTATTGTATTAAAAAAGCCTCATGGAATAATCCTGATTAAAATCTATGGGAGTGAAAATGGTAAAATTCCACAGGAGTTATTCAGAAAGCTTTTTCAGAAAGATAAAATGTAAGGGAAAATGACATTATTTTGATGCACTTGAATCCATTGCATTTAATTTTATAGGAGCAATACAGATATTTTTCTACTCTCTATATATTTCTACTACTTTCTAGGCTAGTTCAAAACCTATTAAAATATTATTTTCTACTCCTTCTGTAAGAGTGCTTTTGAAGTGATTGCAAAAAGGGATGGTGTCCAGTCCAGAGAAAAGGTAAGGGTTATGCTACTTATTCTAGCACTGAAAAATATTTGCACACCTGCAATTGTTTCACTTTTATACTCATTGTACAGCTGTTTTCATTAGGGATGCTGAAATATTTTTCCAAAAGAGAGAAGCCAGTTAATGAAAAGCCTAATTGGTGTCCCACTCCAGCCCATGACAAGGCTTGGACTCAGCTTCATGGCAGGCGAATCCATCCCAGAATAATTTGAAGCAAATGGAGTGATTGAAAACAGTGGGGTTAGCAAGTTTATTTTAGAATTTACTTTAACTCCACCGAAGATTAATATGTCAAGCTGAAAACTAAGTAGAGGTCAGTGCAAAAAGACCAGCACACTGATCAGGGGAATGTGTTTGCGTAGATGTTGATGTGCTGCAGCAAATGTTTCTGGAGGAAAGCAGAGAGCAGTTTCTCCCCTGCCATTGGCCCAGGGTAGCTCCCAAGCCCTGCAGTGGAACCACCAGCCCTTCTCCTTCCAGATTTTCCCTCCCTGCCCCAGCCTCCTCACAGGCTGCCAATCTCTTTTCAGTGGTGCCCTGTGATAGGAGGAGAGGTAAGGATCACAAGGTGAAACACAGGAAGTTCCACCCCACCATGAGGAGAAATTTCTTCCCTGTGAGAGTGACAGAGCCTGGACCAGGCTGCTCAGAGAGGTGGTGGAGGCTCCTCTAGAGACTTTCAAGACTCGCCTGGATCTGTTCCTGTGTGGCCTGCCCTGGGTGATCCTGCTCTGTCAGGGGGGTCAGACTTGATGTTCTCCAGAGGTACCTTCCAACCCCTACCATTCTATTATTCTATGATTCCACCCTGTGAGAGCATCCAGGATTTCACCAGCGCCAAAGTCCTGCCACTGTCCTCATAAGAGGGAAGGTTCCTGCTCGCCGGTATAAAAAATGATGCACCTTCCATGCATCTTTAGGATACAGAGGACAATAGCATTAAAAAAAAAAAAAATATATATATATATAGTGTCTATTCTGAAGCTCTAGCCCTCAGCATTTTTTTTAGGAAAGAAAAAAACATGCCATTTTCATGCCATGAAGTCCTTGGTATGATAATTTTCCAAGAGTGAGGAGCACTTACTGAGTGCAGAATATGAGACAGCAGGGCCCAAATGAGGAACAGCCTCAAAAAGAGGAAGAGGAGGATTCCCTAACACTAAAGACAGGCCACTCTGTGGCAAGGCAAACACTTCTCCTTTTGCTTCAAAGAGACACTGCTGAGTCACAGCCCTTCAAGCTGCATTTGCAAGGGACACATTGTGCTTTGATTATGGGAATTCTTCTTCTTCTGTTACTCAACAGAAGGCAGAAATCCTGACCTGTCCACAGCACACTGGCACGTCGCTGCTTCTGCAGGATTTAGCCAGCTGTCAGCACACAGCCCAGGCACTGATCGGTGCTCCCCCGAATAAAACTGCATGTAAGAAGAAAAGCTTGGATGGATGATGCTCCCAAGTCCAAAATGTGTAGAAGCCATGGCATTAGTCATGTCAGACTCCTGTAGATCAGGTCTCTTCAGCTCAGAGGACAGAACTTTATTTTACAAATTTCGAGAACGCTTTCCAAATGTGAGAATTTCTGATGTTTCACTGTATCTCCTGCGCAGCCCCTCAGTCATATCCCTTTGGCATTTGAAACTTTCACACAAGGAGGAAGAAAGGTGAGTGGAAAAATATTTAAATCAAGAAGGGCCAGAAGAAGGATCCAGGGAAGTAAAGGCCTGCCAGTCTGACCTCAGAAGGTTATGGAGAAGGTCATCTCAAGTGCCATCCCACAGCACATACAGGGCAACCCAATCAGCATGGGTTTATGAGAGGCAGGTCCTGCTTCACTAACCTGATCTCCTATGACAAGGTGACCTGCTTAGAAGAGAAGGGAGAGGCTGTGGATGGTGCCTACCTGGACTTCAGTAAAGCCTTTAACACCGTTTCCCACAGCATCCTCCTGCAAAAACTGGCTGCTCATGGCTTGGATGGGTATTCTCTTTGCTGGGTGAAAAACTAGCTAGTTATGGACAGGCCCAGAGACTGGTGGTGAATGGAGTTAAACCCAGCTGGTGGCTGGTCACAAGTGGTGTTCCCCAGGGCTCTGTGCTGGGGCCTGTTCTACTTAATATCTTCATCAATGATCTGGATGAGATTGACTGCACCCTCAGTAAGTTTGCAGACTACACCAAGTTGTGCAGAAGTATTGATCTGCTGGAAGGTAGAAAGGCTTTATAAAGGGACCTGGCCAGGCTGGATTGACAGGCCAAGGCCAGTGGAATGAGGTTCCACAAGGCCAAGTGCCAAGTCCTGCACTTGTGTCACAACAACACCCCACCCCCCACACTCACCGCCCCATCCCCCAACACTACAGGCTTGGGGAAGAGTGGTTGGAAATCTGCCTGGTGGAAAGGGGCCTGGGGTTGCTGGTTGACA
>JANIJG010023837.1:38887-57017 GCA_024611175.1 Megaceryle torquata | reverse complement strand
ATCCCCCAACACTACAGGCATGGGGAAGAGTGGTTGGAAAGCTGCCTGGTGGAAAGGGGCCTGGGGTTGCTGGTTGACAGATGGCTGAACATGAACCAGCAGTGTGGCCAGGTGGCCAAGAAGGCCAATGGCATCCTGGCTTGTACCAGAAATGGTGTGGCCAGCAGGACTAAGGAAGTGATCATCCCACTTGGACTTGATTATCTTAAAGGTCTTTTCCAATAGAAATGCTTCTATGATTCTAAGCGGAACAATGAAACTTGAAATATATACAAACCTGTAAATTACCCCCCCAGAGGTGTGATATGAGAAATTCTTAATGTTTCCCCTGACACAAAAACTGCCTGCTCTAAGTTAGCTGTGTCATTGTAAGGTATTTATTGCTGCAAAACCCTACAGAACATTTTCACCTTTGTAAACATACACACTGATTCTGATGTGCCTTAAAACTGCAAAAGAGTAAAAAGAGAAATGCTTTTCCTATCACACCAGTTCATTTTCCTCTTAAAAAATCAGCAAGATTATAACTCATCCCTTTATCCCAGGATAACTTGGTGGTATTACTTCCATCTCTGGGGAACAAAGGACTCCCAGTCTGTATGCTGCAAAACAGAGGTGCATGATAAGGAGAAAAACGCAAGACCACTGCAGGGTATTCACTAGAATTGACAACAGCAGCATATTCATTTAAAGAAATCTCTTTCCTGCACAATTCTCTAGTATGCAGAGCAGATATTTGGAGGTTCTTTTGTGGGACCCTTAGCCTTAAATAGATTCATACACTCTACACAGCTCACTAAGGATTGGGGACCCTCCAAAGCTGCATGTTTCTTCCAACTGCTATAGACAGGTTTTAATGAACCCTGCTGAAAGGCACAGACATGGAGGCTGACAACCACCAAGAGGCAAAAGGATAGAAAGCAGAACATGTGTCTGCAAACAGTCACGCCTCCAGAAACACGGGCACGTAACACAGGAACAGCTATATTGATTATCAGATAGCATTTGACACCGTTAACAGATAAGCTCTTAGGCCAAAGTTGTTGGTTATCACGTATGTATCACTACACACTACTTTAGCTTTAATAGTCACTCTGACAAAGAGAGGGAGTGAGGCAGACAGATAATTTTCGAAGAGGGAGGGAAAGGTTCTAACCTCTAACACAATCGACAACTTTGTTCAAATCTTTCTTGACCCAAAAAAAAAAATAAAGTGAAACAAACATACAACTATGGAACTTAACAAGACAATCTTCACAGAAAATTACTGAGTCCAAAAATAATATCCTTTTGTACGAGCAGTGGAGGTTACCACAGCATATACTAAGGGAAATAAGAAAGCAATTAAAATACCTTTGCTAAGGAATTTTTAACCTGTCAGCAATACATGCCTTTTGTTCTTCAATCTTTTAGGTTAATAAAATCAAGGGCAGTTTCCTTAGAGATGCTGAAGTTATAGATATCAGTAAAACTTAATGTACCACAAGGACCATATAAGAAGAAAAAATGCATTTAATTGAGTGTTCAGAGCCAGAGCCACCCACTGTAAGTATATTCTGGCAACAGAGATGTTATTATTGCCAAGGCTGTGCCATATGATGATATAAATGCATCTTTTCTGAGAGCTCTGAATACACAGGTGAAAAGATGGCTGCATTCCCTAGAAAAAAAAAAAAGCAAAAAAAAAAAAAAGCTGGAGCTATTCTTTTGCATTTTGTCATTGCCATCCATTGCCATCCATAAGCAGCAGTGTCATTAATGGGATTACATTTCTAACAAATTCATAAGTAAATGTGGTAGAAATTACTGTCCAAAATGAGAGATATTCAGTATTTCCTAGTCGGAATTTGCATTTCTAATAACATCTCTGTCTAAAGGGTAACCTTATTATCAGTCTCTCAGTACTGCATTCAGTCCTTGTGAAGAAACAAAGACACTCCTTTCCTTCTTACTTCATTTCTCCTCTCTGGATGAATGATGTATGAGCTTTTCCAAATGCTTTCAGCATATGAAGGCTCTATTTAGCTACCCACTGGAAGTGTTAGGAGTGAATGAAGACAAAGAAACCCAAACAGCAGCACTAATGGTAATTCAGACTCTGATTACTGATCCAAATTAGACTGGACAAACTGAGAAAGGCAGGGGTGTGATACGGGTTCTTTAAAATAACAGTGAGCTACGACAAAATTCATATTTATTTGGTGTATCCAGTGCTCTATAGCCAGATTATTGAGTTTCAATAGAGAGAACAAAACCCGATACAAAGCTCAGCTCCCCAGGTTTAGTTCCAGGTTATTGATCTTCACTTGAAAACTTCTAACACTAAGTAGGGGGATGTGAACTGGAGGAAACATTTCCCTCAGGGGACATTTGTCCAAGGCTGCAGTTCTCACATAGGGGGTTTTATCAATTGTATACACCAATTCCCACAAGGATTGAAAGTACAGCCTCAAATCTCTTCAGGCTGGAAGTCTCACCTTGCTAGAGCACAGGTTTTGGATAAGTAGCAGGGCCCTGGAAACCTGCCCCCACCAGCTGAATATAGACAAGAAACTATTTCCAAGCTTCCCAATGTATTTTTTTCTTCAGGAGCAAAATAGAATTTTTTTAGAGTTTAGAGGCATTTTTCAAAGAAAAGGAAGCTTTTTAAGCAGCAGACATGAACAGGTTACTGCAAGAGTCTTCTTTGAAGTCATGGAAATGCTGAGAGAAAATGAAACCATTAAAGACTTAAGAGATGGTAGTACAAAGTCAAAACGGTTTCTTGGAAAACAGACCTTATCAAAGTAATCTGATTTTATTTTTTAACATAATTTCTTCCTTTTTTAAAAGTAAAATATTAACTTTCACCCCCCACACACTACTTCTGCATTGATCACAACATCCTCATTAACACTACACACTCTAACAACAGTATTTACAAGAAGCTATGGGAAAATTCCATCCTTTCACGTCATCCTATTCCTGTAGTTGTATTTACATTTGTATAAAGTCCCTTCATCCAAAGTCCTCACCAGGCCTTGCCTATACTGCTCCTTCTGGAAAGGTGTCTATTCCAGCCTAAACACTTTATTATGCCATCCTGCCTGCCTAACAACTTACCCCCCATTCCCTGGGGGTAGACACACACACACAGATACACACTCACTACAGCCTAACATTGTACATCCGAGCACAGGCTTCAGGGGCTTTTCAGCTTCCCTCTGACCAGAAAATCTTCTAACTCATTAGAGAAAATGTTATAGGAGGCCAGCTTCCAAACAGAAGAATGCCAGAGACTAGTTTTGGATGTCTGAAATCTCAGTTTTCTTCCTAATATC
Organism: Megaceryle torquata; assembly: GCA_024611175.1. Lineage (NCBI taxonomy): Eukaryota > Metazoa > Chordata > Aves > Coraciiformes > Cerylidae > Megaceryle > Megaceryle torquata. The sequence continues at coordinate 53,697 of JANIJG010023837.1, read as the reverse complement.
CTGTAGATGTTCGGTCAAATCCTGCACCTCCAGGTGCACCTATCAAGTGAGGAGAATTGCAGATGCAAAGAAGCATCCAGCATTCTCTGAGAGAGAGAGAAATGAGAGAAAACAAAGCCTCTAAATAAAATCGAAGAGAAAAGGCATATTAGGCTTTAAAATAAGATATGTTGGAACGGTTAGGAGTCAGCATTGAAAAAATTTTGGCTGCAGGCATTTCAGTTTCAAGATATGTTGAGGTGGTCAGAGGGACCCGATTAGGTTCATCATTTATATGCCATGGTGGAGCAGGGTAGCAAGTGTGACTATTCATGAAAAAGTAAAAGAAAAGCCTATCACTGAAGTCAAACTGGAGTCTGTATCAAGTTTCTTCCCTCTGCCCTACCCAGTCTTTAACGAGAAATCCAACTTCCTTGCATCCATCACCTCCCCAGCCTGACTCCCATTAGCCATGCATATTGATTCCCACAGGACAGAGAACACCTTCAGAGTTTGGAGAGGTGTCTATAAAAATAGAGGGGGATAGAAAAAGAACATATTCTCTGGCCTGGCAAGATTTTGCTAATTGAGACTGGATACATTCCAAAATAGAGTTGGACTCCTGTTTCTGTAAAGGTTTTTTTGATGGTGCCACAAAACGCCCAATAGCCTGGAAAATTCCTGTTTCAGGACATAAGCAGACATAGACAGCCCATGCAATTTTGTTAGCCACTCCAGAGAGAGGATCTGCCACTCCAGACATAGCAAAACCCCATCTACGGTCAGAGTGGAGCACAGCTGGGAGGGAACAGAGAATTTCAGTGTAGGAATATCAGTGTCCTTGTGCTAGTTGGAAGTCTCTGTGGTTTGTTGCAATGGTAACCCAAGGTGTCTGCTCCAGTGTGCTCAGAGGGCTATGAGCAAGCTGCTGCAGCCTTGGCAGCTGCTTGCCTGGCAGGCCCCAGAGGGTGAAATTAAAGACACACTTTAAAGTTTCACTTTTTTTAAGTGCAGGAGTTAAATTCCTGCATTTTTGTGGAACATCTCCTATCTGGGCTGTGGTGCAGAGAGAGCTGAAGTCATGCATCCCTACAACTTGAGCCAGGCTTTTCAGTTCAGAACAGACTCCAACGCCTATTTCTTCTATGGATCAAGCACAGATAATTACACAGAAACCAAAAGCACTCGTAGACAGTAGCAAAACCAAGAATTTTTATCACAGCAGTGAGCTGATGCTTGCTAAATTATGTACAGGGACTCACGTTATACACAAGAAGGTCCAAAAGCAGAGTTTAGGGGAAAGGAAGGAATATATATATATGGCTTTCCCCCCTTTGGCTAAATGCAGTGAACCAAGGCACTCTATTTGCTTAAGTAGCAAAATCTTACCAGGCCAGAATATAAGGGGTTTTCTTACCCCACTATTTGAATAGCTAGCTCCCCAGTTCTGTGACAAATGTGACACAGTGTGCTGAAACAGCTTTGCAGGCAGAAGAGTAGTATGACAGAAGGATCCTCCTGTTTTCTAGCATGTGATTCTGAAACATGAAGATCTGCATTATTAAATTTTCACAGAATGAGCCTGTAACACAAAACTAAAGGAAGCTTAACAGGATCCAGGGACAGCATCCAAAGTTCCCTCCTGAGAGGCGGGCACATCTTGCAATATATTTGTCCCCAACTTCCATCAGATGTGTTTCTTGTTAATAACTGATTATTACCTGGTGTATAGGTGTTTTCTTAAGCTAACATCTAGATATTTTCTCCACTTTGCTGATGGTCTCAGGTACAACAGACTAGCGCCCTGTGAGATCAGCAGAAAAAAAACAGCACAAAGTCCTCTGTATTCCTACCTAGATCTGAAGGCCTTGGTGTATGCCTGGTTTATGGCAAAGAGGGATAACTGATCATAGCTCTGTAGTTTGCCTGAGGAATGCCGTTACCAGGTCAAGTTGTGTGTCAAGCCTTCTTAGACCTGGGAGGAATGTGTGATTTTCAGGGATAATATTTGCCCACTGCTGTATTGCAGTAATCTTGAAGAAAAAAAAAAACCCTGTGTGTAGAATTTCTGAGACAGCAATGCTTTTCTAGATCCTTATTGTATGGAGAGAGAATAAATACTTAAGTGAGTCAGTCAGACCTACCAGTTATTAATGGGAAATCCAGCAAGCATTCATTTGGCTGGCCACCTTGACAAGAGTTAATCACACATTTCCATAACCTGCTTACATAGCTCTTCCCAACATACCATGAATGGCTCTGGAAGGTCAGGCTTCCAGAATCCTGTACGCTCAGCCTCTACACCCCTGCAAAACACACATGACTTGCATCTAATTGTTAGCATTTATCATTTTTATATTCTGAGTATACCAAATAAAATGGGATTTACTCTGCTGATGCGACAGTTGAAATATTTTTTGCTTAGATGTAAGCAAGAGGTTATGATTGCTCAGTTTTCTGATTGGTACAGGCACATTACAGCACCGTGTTTCAAGTTTAGAGGTGTTACAAGGGAATAGATGATAGAAATCTTTTGAACAGTAACTTCGTATGCATAATATACACAGTACTGTATACATAGACGTGCCCTCTTGCATTCTAATAGGAAAATGCAGTCATGTAGTACATAAAGTTGTTCTAAAAATGAGATGGAAACACACTTGTCTAATGATGACTGTGTGAGAGAGTCACAGGTTAAATTTGCTCACCAGGTTAGCAGAGGAGAGTGCAAACTAAAGAGACTTCCCTGGGCTAATTTTCTAACAATCAATCAGCTGATTATTTCTACTAAAATAAAGTGAAAGAGATAAAAAATATTATAGCAAACATAAACTACCTTCAGCTGGGAGAAACTATATGAAAATGATGGGGGAAGGAGGAGAAAGGGATATGATCTGTTGCATTAACTGCACTACAATTCATTACATACATCCTGCATCCACTTCTCATAAATGTATTCCTCTTTTTATGTAGAAAGTGCTCAGCATTAAATGCAGGAGTTGTTGTCCAAACTCATAACCATTATATTCTGAGATGTGTTTCCCATACATTGCTTGTATCCATTAGCTTTTAAAGACTAATTAGCACAAATTCTAGATGAGTGTGAGCGGCACTAGTTCAAATGTTTTTAAGAGAGGAAAGGAACAGATGTGTGTGTGTTTGCATGTGTTTTTACCCTGCCTTATGTGGGTTATCTACACACAAAACCATTCATTTAAAGCTGTGCCCATGCCCTCAGAGCCCAGGGCCTTGAACTAGCTGCATCCATACTGCCTTTTGGTCATTCCCAACAGGTATTTGCAGGTTTTAACTCACAACAACAGTCCTGAAACAGCACAAGAGCTAATGTCCAGAGACTACAGCTTATCCAGTGTTTACAGTCAGGATCCAAGCTAGCAGGACAGTACAGACATCCATGCTCTGAATACAATCTTTCATTATATGCATATATGTATTAACTAAGCAAACAAACTTATTTACCGAAGTTTAATTTGAGTAAAGCAAGGAATATTCCTCACCTCAGATTTGTCCTTCACAGCTGGCTCCTGCAGTACAGTATATACAAAGACTTTGCCATGACATCTGCCTGATCCCTGAATAAACATGGCTGTGAACACATGTGCTATTTCTGCTTCTGTATTTGTATTAGGGCAATGTATTCAACTATGAAAGTCGTGTGACCATTAAAATACAATCTGCTCTAAGACGTCCCTTTCTGTTTAAAGAAAAAGTAAGAAAAAGAATAATGTATTTATTGTGCATTCAGAAAACAGAAACAGTGAGTAGTGTTTTCCCAAGAAAAGAAAAGAAAGTGCTACTGTTTATTTTATGGGCAACGATTTCTTAAACAAAGTATAAAACCCCTGGATCTACAAAGACCAGTGTGGATGTGGCAGTAAAAATGGTGTATTCCTTTATCTATTTCTAACAAAGGCCTTGTTCCTATGAAGAAAACTGTAAAGACAGATACTTGCACTTACGCACAGCTCCTACTGAAATAAACATGACTTGAAGAAAATTCCTTTTATCCTACGGACTAAGCACTCCCTCCATTTGGAAACTGCACAGCAGACAATTCTGCTATCTCCTCTTATGTTGCCCATACCATGCTTACAAAGAAAAAGTTCTGGGGGAGCAGATGCCCTCTCTTATATGTAGTTTTATTACAACACATCCCACGATTCACACTGGACATATTAGACTATGTGCTAAGCCAAACCGAGCACTTTTTTTTCTTTTTTTTTTTTTTTCAGGGGAAATGTGCAAGTTTCCGGGCTGAGCACAAATTGCTTTCTACGAGTACCCATTACTCTGTCCCCAGTGCTCAGTTACAGTTGGTCAGAGTGATTATAGGAGTCTTTTGGTCCCCCCTGGTTGGGTGAGCTTAAAGATAGACACTTGCACATTTGAATTTTCATGTGAGAATATTTGCAATATAACAGCAGATTCCCTTTCTGCAAATACACAGGCAAACCAGCTTGACTGCAAAACAGTCGTGAACTTGTACGTGCATACCTGAAAACAAGTGCAATTAAATACGAAGGGAAACCCAATGTAGAATATTCACAATGTCTGTTCACCTCTTATTTCTGCAGTAAAGGTCTGTGTGTGCCTGCGATCCTATGGAAAAAAAAAAAAATTAATTCTCTATTAATATCAGGTGAAATGAAGTAGAATCGTCAGCTTCATTTGAGCAAAAGTGGAAGAGGCAACTGTATCTGATCAGTAGCAAGAAGTCTCTTAACCCCAAATTAAAAAGGTCGGTTGATAAAATTCTGTTTCAGCCTATTAGGTATCTCTCCTTTTTTGCTCTTTTTCCCTTTTTCAGCCCTCTCCTTTCCAGATCCCAGTAACGGGTTAATTGCATGCAACATATGTTCTTGTAATCAGTGAAGTTTGTTTTCATCTAGGTGCCCTTTTAAGGGGAACTTTCTTGTCTTTTCTGGTGTTGGAGCAGTAGAAAGTTAATTAGCAGCCAGAAATGTTGTTACTGAAAGAGTCAAAATCTGAAGCAGATAGTTCCCAAATGTAAGACTTACAAGTCCAGGCCAACTAAACTAACTCAGTGCAGACTCAGATCCTTTGGGACGACCTATTCCCTCTCCGAGCTTCAGGATGGAGAGAGTCACCAGCTCTGGTCCTCATTACTATTGTCTCGGCTTACTGCCCTGAAGAGAGGGGTAGTGAGAGGGTGAGAGAGGTGCTAATCCACAGAGCAAAATACAAAAAAGATTTACACCAGAGCTGAGGATATACGGGTAAAGGAATGAACCCAGCCTCTTTTTGAACAAAATCTTCTGTAAGTAATTTGCTTTATAAAACACAGCTCACATTTGGGCGGGGAGCTATGTTAGCAGACAGAGTGGAAATAGCATGAAACCTCCCTTAAGATGGTTTGCATAATGTCACATAGGTTAAAGAAACCCTGCTTCCTAAATTAAAACCATATTACACTTAAAGGAAAAATTTACTTTGGACAATGGTGGTGGAAAGAATGACTAAATAATATAACTGGTAATTAATTGTTCACACGTGAACAGTATATCATGTTTGTGATTGCCCAGAGTGTGTAATGTACATAGGGAAGTAATTGGCGTGTGCTTTTGTATTGTCTGGGCCATCAAACAGTGCCAAAATAGGGAGGAAAGGGGAAGCACGTGTTCAGAGTTTATGTACATAGGAAGGCCACGGCAGCTTCAGATGGCTCTCTGGGAACATGCGTTAAGTCAAGCATTCTTCAAGATTAATACCTTCGTTCCCCCTTCCAAACCTGTCCCTCAGAAGCTTCTCCTCCCCCCAAGGAGGAGAAAAAAAAAGAAAAAAAAAAAATCTAATTCCAAAATGTGGTTATCTTCAGGGTACCTGATACAGAAAAAAACCCACCTAACTGAAACCCAGACCTGGACCTGCCTTTGAGGAGAAAGCAAAGATTTCCAAATGCCAGTCTTCCTCTCTTGATCTCATATACTTCTGTTGTTAGAGAAAACTGTAAAACAGTATTTACAAGGTTGTGCACAGCATGAGGCTGTTTGTCTGCGGCATGGCCGAGTAGAGCTTGTTCTCTATCCAACAGTGCAACCTAGTGGCTCGGGATAAAAACTCTTCATCCGCCAAGCTCCTCTGACATCTTTTGCGGCTATTTTAGTATTTGAAAAAAGAGTTACTCGCATCTCACGCTCTTGTTTTACAAGTCATTCGGTTACCTCGATAGGGCAGGCACCGGAGAGAGGTCTCTTCGTTAGCATCGCAGAACCTGTAACAGGAGCAATGAACTTTGGGAGGGTAAGCGGTAGGCTGGCGTTGAGTTGCTCCTTGCAGGCTGCTGCTCAGGTTTGTGTAATTTATGCAACTGGTTTTGATGAAACTAATGGGATTATTCATGAGCCTAAGGATTTCTCTCTTGCTTAAGGGTTACTGGACCAGTCCGCAAGTCAGAAATTCTTCAGCAAGCTGTCATCAGGACCCAAGCAGGGCCGCTGAAAGGCTTGAAGTCAGCTGCTCGACGGCTGGGTATTTATTGCAAACCGCTGTTAACTTTGCCCGCATTGTTCGTAGGATCGGGGATTCGAAGGACGGGGAGCACTGCAAGGCGTGCAGCAATGGCAAATATCCTAGCGTGGTAAACACCACTGAAAAGCAAACGCTGTCTAAATAAAGCCCATTTAAAAGTCATTGCAGGGAGGGTGCTTTACATGTTCTGAGCTGCCCATTAGAGAAATGCGGGAAGGGGGGGAGGGGAAGCCTCATTTAGTGCTGACACAATGTTTTCAACTCAGCCCATTTGTAATAAGATGCTCTTTAGCCAAATCATTTAAGTCGTTTGGAAATCATTTAGAATTCTCTTTCAGAGCAATTAGTAAAAAGCTAAAAGCCTCAAATGGTTCTTTGTGGTGGTTTCATAATTATTATTTTAAAGCAGAAAATATCACCTTAAAGCATAAAAAGAAAAACATCCGTTGTAACTGAAAGTATCTGTGTGCGTTCTGGAGATCTGGGGCACAGAGAAAAGGTGACCTTTTCCAGATCTATGCATTCCATACGACAGTCTTTTCCTGCCTCCCGAAGAACACGCTGGGGAGGAAATCATTCACTATTCTTGTTTATATGAGATGTTATAGTAAGAATTAAATGTAATTTAGTGGGACAATAAAATCTTCTCAAGTACTGATATTCGACACAGTATTGTTGTGTTCGGGGTGGATTTGGGGATGATTAAATGAGTAAATCACACGGATCTGAAACATTTTTTTCACCTCCTCAGATAGCATCTTGATCGTGCATGCACTGTGAACACCAGAAGCCTATAGGTCAGACCTGAAATTATAGCTAAAACTCAGCTCCTGAGGTACATGGACTGTTTATATCGATGAAAATTTATGATCTCTATACCTTAAATCCCTGGCCTCTCTTTTACATTGACTTCTTTACTATTTGCTGCTTTATTTTATGGTGATCCCTTGCCCTCTATAAATATATCACGGTTATTTAACCCTAGATCCCAACCATAGTTTTCAGTATTTCAGAAGGGATCTATTTGTTACATTGTCTGCTACTGGGGGTTTTATAATCCTATACATTAGCAGCTATTATTTCACTGAAGTTAAACATTTTCAGCTATTTTCATCTTGTCATTTAACTTGATGCTATTTGGTAGTATAGCCAAGAACAGAAAACTGTCTGCTGTTTTTCTAAGATTATATTGAGGTAAAAATCTTCTTTAATCTCCTGCAGTGATTGAGTTATTTTCTATTAAATATTTATCTGTGGAAAAATGAATAAATTTAACTGTAATAAATTATAGTTTGGCAGACTTAATTGCCTATTGTTATTTAAAAAAAAAAAAATCAGCCTTATAAAAATCTGACCTAATCCTAGAAACATGCCATAGAGTAATTAAAGTTTTCTGTGGGGATAGACTGCAATAATTATCTTGTTTTGACTGAGCTCCTTATTATTTTAGCCTGAAAAATAAAACTGAAAAACAGGAAAGGAATATGGATTTGCAAAACCTATTGTCTGATGTTAAAATTGTTAAGAAAATATGAGTCAGTATTATGCAAATTCTGACCTAATCCCAGCAACATATTGGTAGGTAATTGTATTTTACTTTAAAAGGGGACAGACCCTACAATAATTATGCCTTGTTAGTGTCCACATTGCTATATTTTTGATTTATGTATTTTTGTGGGAGCTGACAGATAAGCAAGAAAAATTGACATATTATAAACTAATAAAAATAAATAATATCTGAATCTGCCTAGCAGCAGTGCACATTGGGAAGCTAAATCAATGCATTAATCACACAAATTTTGAGTAAAGTATAGTTTGTGCTAAATGAAAAAGTGACCTATACCAATCAGAGCTAAATATTGAAATCTTAGCGCTATTTCTATTTGGCCTTAATTCCCGAGGTCAAACAATATTAGAATTTGACCTATACTATTTTTCTGATAATCCTGCCAATATTCCAGGACAAATTTGTGCCCTGTTCATCTTCTTTATGAATCGAAGGTTTTAAAAACCAAACCTTCCACCTGTTAGAGCTGCTTTGTACCCCAAGGAAAGAAGCAGCCGCCTTTGAGAGAAAAAAAAATGGTTAGCACCTCCCTCTCTCTTAGCACAGCATTTATTTGAGGGTACTTGTTTACTAAAATGCTCTTGCTTTTCTCTGTAAAAGTATTGCCTGTTAAGTGACAGAATTAACAAAAAAATATGCAATTTTGGTATCCAGTAATCTCTAGTTCTGGAGTTCTGCTCTAGTGCATTAGCACTGGGGACAAATTGACAATGTGAATATTACAGAGATGAGCTTAAGGTTGGGCGGAAACTAACAATTGATATTTTCTAACGTAACTGTCAGAAAACTGATGGACTGTGAATGCTGCACCTTGCTTCAGGTTTCTGCCCACACAATCTCACCGCACTGACTGGTCTGGGCCAGATCCAGATGTGGTACAATTAGCACCAAAGTTAGTAGTGTGGGTCTGAAGTTCTCTCGGTGATTCTAATTTGAATATAAAGAAAATATCAAGCCATCAGGAACAAAGAATATACAGATTTTATTGTCTCCTCTCACGCTTTCTGCAAATGCCACTATATGTCATTCTGTCTTGGCATTTCCAGAGTAATCCCTTTCTTTAAGGGTTTTAAGGCAAGGATTGCACAAGCTTGTTGGAAAAAAAAAAGGAAACGGCCTGAAAAACAGCTCAGCTCTAAGACAATTCCCTCTGCAGCTTCCCAACCCTTCTGTAATGCCCCATTCCTCACTTGCCCGCTCTGCTCCACACACCAGGACTAGGAGAGCCCCCAGCACAGGGTGCCCAGCAGTGTGGTACCGGCTCTGCTCTTTGCAGCCAGCTGTGCTGACCAGGAGCTGAGCCTGCTCACAGTCTCACAGCAGGTGACACCCTTCCAGAAGACCAATCCTAGCTTCAGCCAGTATGGAATATTCGTGGTCATAGCATGTACTTGTCTTGACAGCCTCCCAAGGGCTGGTTTGTGCCTGCTGTTGCTATGTAAATGCATTGTATTTATTGTGGCATTTCAATGAAAGTGCCAAGTGATGGGCTCAAAATAAAAGATTTTTTAAAATATATACAAAATATAAAAATAAATATTAAGAAAAGGAAGATTTTTTTCCCCACAAAAGCATTTGGCACTGTCCATGACTCAGTCTACAGAAGTGAGAGCCAGCCAGCCAGCCCTAGATATCAGTGGCAAGCAAAGAGCATTCAAAGTTTACATGAACTCTGGAAATATTCTTACAGAGAAAGCTGTCAGATGCTGTTACAAAAAAGGCTGTAACTGCAGATCTAAGCTATATGAACATACAGCCATTTACACTCAGATTTATGATATGTACCTGAATGCACATTTGGCAAAAGCATACAACCTCAATTTGACATGGAGTTAGAGGCACAGGAAGGTGTTTCAAATCCTTCCTTGGCTTTGGTATTTCCCACTGGCTGATTTAGCTGCCCTGCCTCATCAGCATACTCAGTGTGTGAATCCCAGAGCTAAGTAGTGAGCTCTCACAGCAACAGCTCAGGCACAAAGCTCAGAATTGAGGGCTACATGTCTCTTCTGGGACTGTCTCTGAGATCATGGGACAATGATCATTTCCACCATGTTACTAAATGGACATCCCGCTTCAGGGCCTCGCACTGCAATGTAAACCAGGGAGTATTAAGTCATGTAAGACAGGAACTGTTCCTAAAATGTCCAATAGGAAAATGCTTTTCATCTGGATTTCTATGAAGAACAGCTAAAATAATATAATCTATCTCATTAATTTGATCTATTTAGCAATCTCAGGAAAATACACTAAGAAAAGTCAGTTGGTAGCTCTGTCCAAACCATACAACCTGTACCTACAGAATCACAATTATCTGGCATTTTTCTGGCATTTCAGCACATGACACTACCAGTGCCAAGACCAATTTCTTCCAAGACAAGAGAGACACCAGGATCCATGTCAGCTAATCCCGAGTCTCCATGGGGAAGCCTGAAAGAGGCACCTACAAGAGAGTCCAATTTGGGAGACAGTTGGCTTCCCCACTGTTGAACTGGGAACTTGTGGGCCTGGTGGAAAGGACGTACGGATTCAGAGTAGCCTCTTTGTTCCGTTTTGTACTGTGAGTAAAGGAGCAATAGGAGCTGTGCTTTCCCAAATGGATGTGGGACTTGGACTCTGAGACCAGTGGGGGGGGGGGGGAAGAACAGGAACTGCTGATGGTGGTAGAAGGGAGTCCTTGCAGAGGACTCAGTATCTGTGAGAAAGGTACTGGGGAAATAAATATCAACCAACTGTAACAGTTTTAACAGCTGGCTTTACCAAGTGGAATGAAGCACCTTCCACATAGCCCTCAGAATAAAGATTAACACAGATTTCTACAATCAACTATAATGTAAAATTTTTATCATGTTAAGATTAGTAAACCTGTGACAAAACCATTATGCAACTAACTGCTAACCGATTAACTCTGGCACATCTCAAATAGCTGTCTGTCCCAAATACATACAAGCTGTTCTGCCTGGGTGACGGGCCCATCCTGCCAGTGTTTAGGAGCATGTGGTGAGGAAAAATTTGTGTGGTATGGCAGGCCACGGAAAGGATCCAGAACAATCAGACCCATATTTCTGACTGAAGATAACTGCAAAATCTGAGTTACTTATCTAAATGCATAAACATGTCTCCACCAAGCCATGGACCATTATAACCCAATGCTTCTAGAAAGCAAAGACACTGCCAGACAGTTATAATAAATATCTATATTAACAAATAAAAGAGCAGCATTTTGACACAGAATACCCTACATAATCTGAGACAATTTTGGCACAGAGCTGTTTATAGCAAAGCATTAAGTTTAGCTGTAACAGCAGCTGACTCGTTCTCTGGAAACTATATTCCCTGAAAGGCAGCATTACAATTAAAGAGTGAAGTGTATTTCAGCTGACATAGCACTCCTGATATAGGCACAGTCAATCAAGGGAAAGGCCAAAGCAGCAGTCAGATAAAAGACTAATAAAGCTACGAATGACAATAAAAGTCCACTGAAAGCTTTATTAGACTGGTGAAAACCTAGCTCAGAACATAAAACAGCCCTTACGCAGAGTAACCCCCAAACATCTTTCCACCACTTGGAGTAGATGTCACCCTATGCTGGTGAAGGCCCTGGAAAGCATAACGGACACAGAAAAAACCAAGCACCCATCAGAACTGCAAATAGACTGGTATGCTGAGTAAGTTGCTTTATTGTAATACCCTGTGATAGAGGTTGGACTCTCCTGAACTCCCCAGAAACAGCAATTCCTTAGCTACCATTTCTAATCTGTAGATCTCAAATTACTTTGAAAGAAATGAAATGTCACATTTTTCATTTGCCAGGAAGGAAAGCAGAGGCATAGAGGGATGTTGTAACATATCTTTATAAATTTCTCTTAATAATTTAACCCTCACGTCATGGGAAGATGTTATGTGGCCTAGGCAATTTCACATGTGTATAACTTTTTCATGTATTTCTTGATATCCCACAAATTTAACATATAATAATGAAGCTTTTGCACCATCGTCAAAACTGAAAAAAATAAATGCAAGTAAGTAATGAACTGAAAATATGTGTATAGACATAAAAAAAAAACCCTGTATGTCTGTTTTAAAAGACATAGACTTCTATGAGTTTGGTTCTCAGAACACAAAGAACACCTAAGAAAGGTGTAAGACCAGAGCTTCATGATCTCCTCACCCAGAGGAGGTCCAACATCACTCTTCTGCCTTCCAAGATACTGTCCCACCTCCCAGGATCCAGGATAGTCTTGGGAGAAAGGGGATTAAAGGAACAGAGAGGTCCCCCCAGCTTGCACTTGTGGATGTGCAAACGCATGCTGCCTAAAGCTGGATCACAACACAGCAAAGAATGAAACCTTCCTGAACCAAAAAGGTGAATGGTGAGATGGTGATGTAACCAAATAGTTCAGAGACTCCACTAAAGATACAGGAACAGGAGGCTGGCACTGATGCCAACAGACCAAAGTAACTGGGGCTGCTGAGTTTTGCAAAGTACGTATGCTTAACGCATATGTACTTAGTGAGATGAGGCATTTAAGCATTCTTTGAGCATATCGACCCAATCAGAGATGGTGAAAGCTTGCTTTCATTGCAAGAACAACCAAGAAACACATCAAGAACCACTCTGAAAAGCCACCACAGAATCACAGAATGCTTTGGGTTGGAAGGGACATCCAAAGGTCATGTAGTCCAACCCTCCTGAAGTGAGCAGGGACATCCTCAACTAGAGCAGGTTGCTCAGAGCCTCATCAAGCAGGAACTTGAATGTACCCTTTAGGTACTGGAGGCTGCTATAAGGTCTCCCCAGAGCCTTCTCTTCTTCACGCTGAACAACCCCAACTTATACCACCTGTCCTTGTAGGAGAGGTGCTCCAGCCCTCTGATCATTTTTGTGGCCCTCCTCTGGACCCACGCCAACAGGTCCATGTCCTTCTTGTGTTGGGATCATGTGCGAGATTTCACCAGAATTCTTTCCCACCCCACATTACCTCCTCCAGCAAATCATACCAGGATTTGTACCTTGGCACAGCCCCATGTTCCACAGTGCGTAGCATGCACAGTTTCATCTGACCCTGATCTTTCCTGCCATGCAACCTCTCATTATTTCAGGTATTCTGAACTAAAATAACCACCCCACCAAAAATTATACTTATTTCTCAGGGTGAAAGAAATATCACAACAGACCCAGGAAAAACATGAGCCTAAGTAGGTAGTACAAATGTGGCAAATTTACTCTAGTGGGAGCTAATTCTAAGAAGTATGTCCACAGTCCAGACTGCACCACTTGATTCTGGGGCTAGAGATTGCTCTGGGGTGCAGTATCTGGCCTTCCTCACTTAGCAATAAGCAAGTACCCAGGGAACTCAGGCAATAAAATATGTATCAGGCAGTCTTAGGATCCATGCTCCACAAGGCAATCTGCCAATAGGCACTGATCCTTGGACCACTTTGGGGTGATTTTAGTCCTATTATACATGTGTAACTGATTCAGTGGATACAAGGAAGCTTCTAAGAAAGATCTTACCTGCTCTCAGGCAAATTCTGTATCCTAGGTCTTGGCTCTAGGTGGCCCTGTGTGAGCAAGGAGTTTGGACCAAATGACCTCCAGAGGTCCCTTCCAACCTCAATCATGCTGTGCTTCTATGAACATTTAATAACTCATTTTATCGTTGAAAATTAGTACTTCAGTCCAGATTTAAGCTGGTAAACTTGGGTATAAATCTCCATATTTCTACTTACTAAATTACATATGTATACATGCATACATATAGCATGTAGTTTTTATATATTTAGTACTTATGACAAAATAACTCTTAGCAATTCTCTTCACATGTTCTCCTTTTTAGATTTAATAACATTGCAAGCAAGGGAAATGTCTGACTTTGGAATTATATCAACACAAAGCAGTTACTTTTGGCTTCCAAATATGATAGGATCATATAAAACATCTGCAAGGCATTGGCTGGAGCACAGATTAGAAGGAAAAATTTCTAGGATATTATGCATATGTACAATTCATTAGGCCTTACCTCCAATTTAAGCAGCATGCAGTCCATGTACCTTGGCTTATAAAGAGCTACTTTAATGCACAAACAAAGTGAACAGTGTTCAGACTAATACCTGTAGAACTTGCCTCAGCTGGCACCTGCTAAGCACTACATGTTCTGAAAACATCATTCCAAATGCTTTCAAGAAATTCTGAACACCTTTTTAAGATGCAGGTGTTTTCAAATTATGTATAAATTCCTCAAAAGATCAATTAAATTCCCCGGAGACTTCATGCAGCTTGTTAGATCTGGGGGAGAGGGGGCTGGAGGGGTGTCCAATAGCAAGAATCTGGAGATAGTCTATTAATTTATTACACACTCAATTAGTGCTTATTCTCTTTATATTCTTTTATTTTTAATTGTAAGGTTAGCTTTAAGTATTTTTTATACAGTAAAATGGGAAACAGGTGCAGCTAAGGGGAGTTCACCATGACCTTCTCCTTTCTTTCTACCTTTTGACTGCCACTGCTAAAGAAAACCTGAGTCATGAAATAAACCAACACAGATCTTTCCATAGGGAAGAGGATGTATGAAGGTACTGGGTTCTTTGGGTTTTTTTAAGAGACAGATATCAAACCCATTTACAAAACCAAACAGCGTTTACAGTCAGATTGCACAAAGCTGGAAATATTCTTACAGAAAAGGAGGAGAGGAGAGGAGAGGAGAGGAGAGGAGAGGAGAGGAGAGGAGAGGAGAGGAGAGGAGAGGAGAGGAGA
>JANIJG010023837.1:26220-38306 GCA_024611175.1 Megaceryle torquata | reverse complement strand
AGAGGAGAGGAGAGGAGAGGAGAGGAGAGGAGAGGAGAGGAGAGGAGAGGAGAGGAGAGGAGAGGAGAGGAGAGATGTATGTATATATATTTCTTGTGAGCTCTATGAGCTCCATTCATCCCTTGCAACAGCAAGGAAAGCTTTTGATGACTCCCTGTTTAACATCCACATATCCCACCCTGACTCTGAGGTGTGATTTAATGTATAAGGCCATGAAATTAGGTGGTGTACAAATAATTTCTCTTGTTCGTTTGGTTGGTTTTTTTCATTACTATTACTACCAAAGATTACATTCCAGATGGATCAGCCTTTTTCTGCCACCAGGCAACAAGTTCTGTCACAAGACCACGGCACAAAAAAAAATTATTACCAAAGGGATCACCCTGTTTGGTGTCATCTTGGTTGAAGCTGGTGTAGAATCATACTCTTCATCACCCCATCTCATACACAGAGTGGAGCAGTGCTCAGAGGTGGGTTAGGCAAATCACCATACATCCCCAGGGCTCTGGCCATTCACCTGTCTCTCTCTCCATTTCCAAAATGGAGATTTTTTTTTTTCCCAAATCATTGGCTGATTCTGATTGACTGGACTTAACAGGGGTTTAGAAATTTCCAAGTCGTGAAGCTTATACAAGATTTGTAAAAACCAGTATCAGTGCAGGGGGAGACTTTCAAGAGCTCAGCATGAGAAGATCATTTAAAAAAGCAGTATGAACTCAAGGGTTATCTATTGTCTTTGACCAATCAGCACAACCGGGCAATCAACACCAGATATTCAAAATCAGCTTGGCATTGTTCTCTCTTGCATAAGCAGCAACATGCCAGGGAGATGAGGATACTGTGATAGACTGTTTGGGACATGGAGGAAAATTGGGAGTTTTCACTGGGAAAGAGAACTGAGGTCATATGGGACACGAGGAGAAACTGAGACAAGTATGGTCAAAGTATGTGTATGTAGAAGACAAATCCACCTAATTGCATCTGTTATTCATAGAAAAGATACGTTCAATTATACTCATTAATTCTAGACACTGGAAATAAATTTATTCAATCTTTTACCTTTGATTAGGAAAGTGAACTTTAAAACAGCTGAAAGAATTTTTATAGTTAGTTTTGCTATGGCATACCTGCTTACATCATTCCACGAGCAGACAAAGTCTATAGGAGACAAAATGTGTAATGACAGGTTTCTCGGTATAGTCAATGATGTCAAAACCTGATCCACATCATAAAAAGACAGTAATTGGGAAACCTCAAACAACTGGAAAGCTTGGATAAACACTGGGAATATCAGAATGAAAACTGGCATTCAGCTTATAACTACGAAACCCATGTTCCCATGCCACACCAATTCAAGGAGCAAAGACAGGCAAGTGCAAGTACAAAGAAGAAGAATACACAAGTGTATTTTTAATTGCATCCTAAAAAAGTCAACAAGCTTCCAGTTATCTCTTCTCCTTTATTTACAGAATCATTCAGAGTTCATCATGGCTAAAAGCTGTCCTTTCTGTGCCACCTATTTTGGGGCAGAGCAAAGGGCAAGTAGCAAGTACAGACTGCTTTTTTTCACAGAGGGAGAGGAACTTGTGATGCGAACTTGAGGATGGAGGAATTAAGAAGAGTACAGAGTAAGGAGGTCACTGCTGAAGCAAGCTCAGGAGGCTCCACTCCTGGGTGGAGTTGATGAGCTGAGGGAAGCAGTGTGGGTAGGAAACACGTTAGAAGTTCAGGGAACAGTTTAGCCAAACTGCTTCCAGGAGACAGTGCAGTTATTTCTAAGGTGATTACTATGAAATATCAAAATGATTTTGCATCCTGCAGAACTATGAGCCTAATACCTTGAGTCATTGATGTACATAAAAGACTCAGACACGCTAAGGTTTTTCTTCCTTACATTGCCCAAACTCTTCAAATTGTCTCAAATGCATCACTGTCTATCACTAGTCTGACAACAACTTTGAAGACACCTATCTAGAAAGGACATCTTGCAGCAATTAAATGTAGCAGAGTGGAGAGCTCTGATCTAGACAATAAACACCCTTTTCAACGCCATGCCAGCTCTCCCAGCTGGGAGCAAGCCTAACTAAGGCAGTACTGAAATGATGTTGGCAGTCAGGAAGCTGTCTAAGACTTTTGTCAGTGCTGGCAGCATTTGTTCAGTTGAATTGATGTCATCAATAGAGATTTTTTTTTTTTTCAAACATTCCCATGTGTAAACAAGACTCAAGATGCAGAGTGATCCAGGAAAAATTAATTTCACACTGTAGTGACACCGTAAGAGAAAATAAAAATGAAAACAATCTAACAGGAATAGCTTCATCTAATTGGACTGTGCAAAATAATTACAGGAAAAGAATTTCCTGATTGTTTAAAAGGATCACTAATGGGCAGAGTTAAGGCTATCTGAGTGCATTAGCTGTGGCCTTCTGAGGCTTAGATTTCTATTAAGATTTGCCTTGAATCTAAATTTCCAGAATTTATCCTTTCTCTTTCTAGAGAAATTGTAGCATTCCTGTAATGCATTTCACTTGAGCTTGCTGATACAGCCTCTAAAACCTGATTCCATTTTAATGTAGATTTAATCTAGGAATATAAACAAGAGATAGTTTGTGAAGGATTTATATATGCAGATCCCACTAAATACACAATCTGTTTTTCACACACATCCTGCTGTGCACCAGGGGATGGATACAACTGTTTTCACAGTTCAGAGATACCTTGACACCTATTTACTTTAACAGTCTGAACTGGCTGTCATATACAATCCTGGAAATCTGGAGTAATGATTCATGGAGGTTTCTTACTGTAAGATCCAATCATGGCATGGATACTGTATTTTAGATTATTTCTATAATTTACTTTTTTTGAAGGAGGAGGAGGTAGAAGGGAAGTCTGTTTTCCTTTATTTACAGAATCATTCAGAGTTCATTTTGAACTCATGTTTAAATCTGTTATCATCTCTAACCTTTGTATTACATACCTGCTTCTCAGTTTCTTTTGGACAATTTTTATAGAGAAGTGCATTAAATAAAAACAATGATAAACTGCATGCAGAGGTTTTTAAACAAAAGTTACTTTTTTCTCACAGACACCTGCCCCTCCAAAACACAGACTTTCAGACGTCACTGCCTTATAGGGCAGGTGACACACACACACAAAGTATTTCCACTTACAATTTCTCACTCATCAGCTAGTTATACTACATTACATCACATATGGAAACAACATCAACTTTTCAGATCACAGTAACAGAAAGAAAAATATGTCTTTACAGATCAGATGCCATGCATCAGTCTCGACTGTTTATGTTTTGGCATCTAGCTTTTCACAACACATCTAAGAGGAGTTACCTAATAAATGACTATTAGAAAATTCTCCTTGATAAGAATCTTTTTCTCTGTTTGTGTGAGTAGCATTACATTTCTAAGAACAGATTTTAGTTCCAAAACATGATGCGTTTCCATGGTTCCAGAACTTTATTTTCTAGATGGGAAAGAGGATAATTATTCTCTGTTCAGCTAACTGATTTTAAACTACCCTTGACTGTTTTTCAAACATCTCCATGATATGCTACATGACAAGCTATAAAGTAACAGCAATCAAATTAGCAATAAATAAAAAAATAAAGTGGGTATTCAATCAACATACCCAGACAAATGACATAAAAGCATAAAATCATCAAATCTGTTTACCTCTTTTCAATGACTAATTTGCTTCCAATTTCAGAATTATTTATTTAGATCTGTAATTTACAGCTCAGAGTTGCACTGATTACTATGAACGTGAATATGTACAGATTATGTATATGCAACACACACTAAGCAGGCACAGTAACAAGTACTTATTAGTAGTGAATTACTTACAAATAATCTATGTATGAATGTGTGTCTATATATCTATATTGTGACAGCCTTAGTTGCGTGCTCAATGGTTAATTTTAGCACACACAGCTGAAAAAAAAGCTGGTTTGCCTTGAGTCTTTAAACCTAGAACATACTGGAGGGATTTTTTTGAAGCTGTAGTGATAAGTTTGGAGTTTTGTTTTTTTTAATTTTACTTATTTAGATTGATAGAAGGTTTATGTGGTTAAACAGGTGTCCAGCCTGTGCCCTTACACTTCTTTAAGTAGCAATCTCATCACCATAATAGTAATACATTTCTCATCCTTTTGATGAAATTTCATTCCTCTGAAGTTCCAGGGACCAAATAATGTCCCAAAAAACAGCAGGGCTCATCATGTACTAGCAATGCAATTTCTTATTAATGTGGAGGAAGGGATGAAATAGGGTTTGCAGTGTGTTCAGAAGAGTCAGTACATTCTGTAGTGGGGGATCAAGAAAGGAGAGGTAAATTGGGATTTCCAACCCCCCAAAAATAAAAAAATTAAAAAATTTAAAAAAAAATCACAAGTCTCAAAGGTGCTTTATGTCCTGGGAATGCCAGGATAGCTACAGTCTTCTGGTATAGGATTGTACAGCTCGAGCAATTACTGGGATTTCTGACTTTGGCAAAGAATTTAAGGACAGATGCAAGATTCTCTGAAACCTTTGTATTTCATCTTTCCATCTGTATTCTATACATTATGTTAGGAAAGGCTAAACCTGGACCTGAACTGAGTATGGGACTTGTTCTGAATGGACTTTCTTCAATAGAAACAGAGTTCAATTTCTGATGTACAATAACACTTCTTTAAAGCACATGGTCATGCTATAAATGAAAGACTCAGTTACAGAAACGGCCCAAAATTATAAAAAAATAAATTAGAAGCGGGGTTTCCTCTGAAGGACACATATGAAAATATTCCTAACAAAATGTCCACTTTCTTCTGTTATTTGTCTGTACAAAATTAACCTCGTCCCCCTGGATACAGTCACAGTTTTCAGGACAGTTTCACTGAAGTTTGACTGTGGCCATGCATCCTGACATTCATAGAGCCTACAAGTTAGCCACTGAGCAAAAAAAGTACACTGTAAGTTATTACATCTGGATTCTAAATATTGATGTAGTAAGAATCACAAAAGGCCTAGAAGTAATTAAATTAGCATTTGAGTTACATGAACTTGAGTTCAGACATCAGAAAGAAGAGATATAGTTAATGTGGTAGAGTTACAGTTTAATTATGTAGAGAATTACAATAGAAATACTCGAATTAGGTGGACAGAATTATTGTGGTCAGCTCCTAAAGGGACAAAAAGCCCCATTCAAGGGAAGTATATGGCTACCAACCTAAGAACTATCCCAGCATATACAAGAAAAGAACCCAACAACTGGTGTCTTTGGTCTCCCATGTTCTCCTAGACAGATGACCTGGATACCAACATTTTGGTGTTTGAGAATGTATGAGTATGAGAGCATGGCCTGGGATGAGCACAGCCATTTTTATTTCCATTTCATTGTAAAATAAAATCATCTGCTGCTTCTATAAAATTTCTCACTGAGATATCCATAGTTGTTAATGCAATGTTGCAACAATATCTCCTACAATTACTTCTCCTTGGTTTAATTGCAGTTTTTATTTTGGTCCAATTCTGTTAATTTCATTTCCATCTCAGCAAACTACAGCAGAGTAAGTCTTGCTGTATATCATGACAGCTTCGTGGACACATACAAAATAATTTAGTGTATTTTTTTATGTTAAGAAGCACTTAAAATGTGAACAGATCTGGAAATTACCATCAATTTTTAAAAATAAACCTTCTGTTAATCATCCATAATGGAATACAGTGTCTTTTATTTGCTCTAATACAAACATGTTTTCTTTGGTATAGAAATATTTTCTTTGGTGAGAACAGGAAACTCTATTTTCAACATCAGCAGAACAACCTGGATGTAAATTAGACCTTGAATCAATGGTATATGTGTTTATTTTCAGAGTGCAGATAATTTTAGTGTAGAAATGTCTGAGTAAGTAAAATGAAAAGCACAGGGTTTTGTTTTTTTAATGTTTCTCACCTCTCCATATACTTACCCATTGTACAGTGACAATCTGGAAGGCATGCTTTTCACACCCCCAGAGTGTATCCCTGCCAGTAAATGTTCTTAACCATGCACAAATTGTTCATTATTCTTATCCTGCAAGTGATGTCTGGGAAGATTTTGAGAGATCATATGAGAACCTTGAGCTCTGTCTCAATTAAATTATTTGCAATGTAGATGCATTTTAATCTGACAAAACTGCTACTTCCTACATACCTCAGTACTCACGTAAGGGAAAGAGATTATGAGTTGGACTATATTTTCTCAGTTTCTTGACACCAGTGTTACCAGCTGGATCATTTTTACCAAATCACCTCTGATGGCTAAAACTCATCAGTTGTCACCTTGTATCTGCTGAAATAGGCAGCTTCATACAAATGCTCTGCATTTGCTATCTCTTTTCAGATGGAACGTACTGAGATCTGAAAACTACATATTGTTTTGGCCCTGCTGTCATCATTTTCCTTGATGAGATGTATTTATTTTGAAGAACACCATTACACCTGGTGTTGCACTGTAATTCTAAGAATTAGAGATCCACACGATGAGCAGAACTGCAGTGTTGATGCTAAAACTATAAAAAAAAATCTAATGGTTGTAAACTGTTCTTCCCTCTCATGCCTACTTTAGTCAAAACTGAAATAAGTATTTGCCTTCCAAGCAAAAAGAAAATACTTTGCTATGTCCAGCACTCGCTCTCCCAGTAAACCACCTGAATAATGAATAATGCAGCACTAATATCTAACTATTCATTTTTGATATTATTGTGAATAACCTTTGCTGAATATCCTGGCATAAACATGACAGAAAAATGGAAAATAATCCTTACATGTAATATGTGAAGAAAGAAAGGTCATCCAAGAGATAGGAAGATAGTATTTTTTCCTTTTCTGTGATGAAAGGATGAGGTAAAAGAAAAATGTGAAGAATTATCCTGGGATTATGAGCTGCATTCCCAAATCAGACAATAAAATCTTCCACGCAAAGAGATTTCCTCTGTGTGAGTAAATTCACTAACACGCTATGAAAACGTGAGACAAGAGTCCTAAAAGAAAGCCATAGATTAAATAATACGAAAAGATGCCAGGCAGGAGCATTAAAATTGTTCATAAGCAATTCACTGCTGAATAAAACTTCAAGAGATTTTGATTTGTCACTTTTAATTCACTCCCAAAGTTATCGTCAAACTTTTTGTTCTCAAAGTCATGTCTCAGTACCACGCTCTCCAGATAATAAGGCAGAAAGCTCCTTACATAAATAACCCCAAAATAAACCACACTGGCCTGGATTAGAGGGTGAGACTGAATTGTGGCACTGAGATATATTGCCTCTGCGTATCAATTAAGGCCCTTCTGCATCACGTAGTGTATTATTTCAACCTTTCAACAAACAAATAGCTACACTGCCTCAGGAATAGCTTGGCTTTATATTCTTTCTGCACTTACCTCTCCAAAGGTAGTCAAAAGATTTTAGGATCTGAAGCCATTGTTCCTTCCAGCACAGTCTGTGGGACAAAATGAAAAGCCACACACTCTCTGTTGCCTCTCTTTTCTTCAGTCACTAGACAAGTTTTAATCTGAAAACAGGAAAAGATAAATTTCTATGTGACTGAAACAGAAGTCAAAACAGGGGATTTTTGTATTATGAATTGGATTCAATTAGCAGTTTAATGAGCTTTTAGAGAGTGGCTAAAGTGGTTGCAAAAAGCCTTCTTCAATGTCAGACAGGAGATGAGTCTTGCAGATGTTTAAATCTCCATCTAGAGAAGAAAATCATAAAATCATAGTAAAGCTGTGTGAATTTGAACCATTTTAGTTAATATAATCACAAAGATGAGGTGGACAACACCACTACCTCCACCCCATCTGAAGTTTTGTATTTTTCATTGTATAGCTTCTTTTTACAAAATCCTTCTGTCCAGAATCCCAATTACCATTTGGGACATTGAGGTCTAAAAAGGTTAAATACAACTGAAAAAGGACCACTGAAAATGCACTGCAATAGTCAGTACAACTGTCTTATATGGGGAAAAAAAAATAAAGAAATTTGACTTGTTTGGCCCACCAGAATCAGGAGTGAGGGGCAATATGACTTCTGGCTATGGACGTGCAATGGCAGCAAACATCAAATAAAGCTGAAGACTGCTATTCTCAAGAAAAGAAATTAACACAAACTGAAGGTTCCAAAAGAGCAGGACGATCAGCTTTCTCATTAAAATAGTGCTATAATAGGTGTCTTGGAAAAGGGAATTTTGTATGTTTCTGATGGATGGTAGGGCCTACTGCATGTCATAGCAGGTGACCACACTGAAGAGGCTTCTCTTCGTCCTTTGTCCTCCAGAGTGAAATTCACAGCAGAGAGAGGTCGGGTCCAGCCTTTAAGAAAGGCTCAGGAGCAATGGGTATTTATCCCGAGGAGTGCTGGAAGCCAGTACTCAGGAATAAAGATACAGAAAACAGCATTTTCTCCTCAGCATTTTCCTGCAAACTAATTTCAGGTGTCCCCTCACTTGGTTTGCTTGCATTTGTGTGCTTTTTTCGATACGTTGCTTTCTACATCATTTCATCTTCTGCACACTTTGTAAAGGGTGACGGGTAACAGAGCAAGGCCAACACAGAGATGATGTAATTCCCTACACTTCTCCCCAGAGGTCACAGGTTTGGTCTGGGTGTAACTGTCCCATATGATTCCTTTGCTGTAAGCAATACCATTCTGTTCTTGCTGATGTCAGACGCAGGATGGAAAAGGATGCCTTCTGCTATCGTTGTTTCTACATCCTTACACTGGGCAACATAATCTGTTTTGCTTTGCTATCAAAAACCACAAAATTATGGAGTAATGGGTTCTTTCAAAATGGTTAGTACAAAAGGAAGAGTGGCTTCTTAATTACAGGCAGATTAAAAAATTTATATTTTAGCATTAGGAAGAGATTGAGATGTACCAATGTCATAATAACATGTGCACGTGGACTGCAGCAGGATCCTTCTGTGCCTCGGAGTCACCTAAAATGAGGCCCGTGACTTTATTTACTTTTAGCTCAAAGCTGAAGTCAAAAAGTTCATTTTGATAAGAAAGAAAATAGGGTTTGTTCTGATGTTTTCAAAATGAGTAATTTAATTTTTGCCTGTTTGAAAGCATTAAAATAAAACATCTCCTCTTTCTGGCACAAACCGCTTGCCCATTTGAGTTCTGAAATACTTATGGTCCTTCTGAAATTCATTTGATTTAATATTCATGGAAAAATTAACTTAGCTCTAATTTTGACAAGTAACAGATATAGTCAAGAGCAAACTCTCCATCAAACACATCATCTTTTCTTACTGCCCCAAACCGGGTTGTAATCTCCTTGAAAACAGTTGCCATTCAGATTTATTTGATGAATAGGTCTCGTTCAGGAATTCAATTTGCTAACTTATAACCTTACACTTGATGGGGACTACATAATCAGAGTTGCTCATTTTGCAGCCAGTACAGCATGAGCTTTTTCACAGCTTGGCTAGAGTAGAAAGCTTTTTATAATAAGGTAGACAGCAGTGTACCGGATATTAGACTTGTCCCAGAAGGTCCATTCTCCTCTAGCTCTGCATGCGTAATGGCGGAAGAAGGATATAGCCCCTTGATCTTTAGCACAGAAAAAAATAAGAAATCAATTACGTCTGACTTTCTAGCAATGTTCTGCTATTAATTACATTTAATGGTTACAAAATGCCCATGTAGGCGTCCTTATGAAGGAATAAAGAAGGAAAGGGCCAAGGAGCTAACACGTGACTAAACAGGGCACCGCTTTTAAATTAACATGTGTAAAGCTGCCAGAGCTGTCTTGCATACACAAAAAGTTCCATTCAACCCCACCCAAAACCTGAGGAAAGCGTCTCCTCTTCTGATTTTTCTTTTCTTATTGAGGCTGTGCACAACCAGTGAGGAATCTGAGAAGCATCTTACAACCCAGATTTGATGAATCTGCTTACCACTCGCAGTATATACTTTTTAGAGCACTGAATATATTGATTTAAGCAAGTAAAAGTTTAATACTATTTCATTTCTGGAAATACTGACGGCTTAAATGCCACATTTTAGTCTAGGTTGCTAAGTAGTACATCTGTTTGTTTGTTTCACATTCAGATAAATTAATAAGTGCTTTTAAATGCACATCCTAAAACATCTTTTGTTTTTAGCACAAAGCATTCACCCATCTGAACTTCCACATACCTGTGGTCCTTCTGAAAACCACTTATTCTAATATTCATGGGGGAAAAAAAATGTTCATTCATCTAATAGTATTCAAATTATTTATTCCTAATTTTTAGTGACTGAAACTGCTACTCTGTATTGAGATGGTTAGGGGCATCAGTGAGTAGGACTAAACCAATAATTTTCAGTTAATAATTTATGTGCTGAAGGATGTGAGGATAGGCATTCAAATACTGTAAGTGAAGAAAAGTCAAATATGCTTGAACATCAACAATTCATTTTCCCATTTCCAAACATTCTGATTTTTTAGGACAGCTCCACAAGGGGACAGAGAACGTAATTTTCATCTGAAGAAGGCTGATGGTCAATGTAGCTTTTAATTTCTTTTGATTTGGTTAAATCTCATTAAACAAAATATTCCTTTTTAAGCTCTACTTTTTAATAGGAAAAAAAATCCTTAAAATATTTAGGATTGTTAGGAAATCAGAGAAAAAGAAAAAACAAACCAAAGCCAAACCAAACTAAAACAAAAACTCATAGTAAATGTAATAGGCACTTCCTTCTTTTAATATCTTTAAGTAAACAGCAACCAACCAGACACAGCAGCCTACTCTGTTCTTTGCTCACTTAATGCCATTTACTTTTATGATTGAGGTCCTGATGGATTGAAAGGGAGTATTGATCTAGGAGCTGCTCTTAATCCAAAACCTCTGCTAAAATTCTGCTCCCAACAGCCACTCTGACTGAATTTGGGAAGAACATTTCTGGTGCAGGCAGTGAGCAGTGACTAACAAAGTACAGCAGCTGTGCTGATCTTCTCCCTAAAATTCACTGACCTTAGAGCTGCTTTAATTACAGGGACTCAAAACCATCAGGGACCTCCTAGGTCACTGAGAATAGTCTGGCATCACAAGCATCCACCTCATATGATGTCCTTCATAAACTGATTGTACTCTTCTTACTTCATCTGTTTCACACACAATAGCACTGGACTACAAAGGAACTTAAAACCTAAGTGTCTATTGGGCAAGGCTTGCATAGAATTACAGAATCCTTCTAAGACTTGTTCTCTAGACCCTTCACCAGCTTCATGATCCTTCCTTGGACATGCTCCAGCACCTGGATGTCTTTCTTGTAGTGAGGTGCCCAAAACTGAATCCAGTATTTGAGGTGCAGCCTCAACAGTGCCAAGTACAGGCGTACAATCACCTGGTCCTGTTGGCCACACCGTTCCTCATCCAGGCCAGGATGCTGTTTGCCTTCTTGGCCACCTGGGCACACTGCTGGCTCATCTTCAGCCGGCTGTCGACTGGCACCACAGGTCCTTTTTTTGCAAGGCAGCTTTTGAACGGTTTACCCCCAAGTCCATAGCGTTGTAGGGGATTGTTGTGCAGGACCCAGCACCTGGCCTCCTTGAAAGTGATACCACTGGCCTCGGCCCACCGATCCAGCCTGGCCAGGTCCCTCTCTTGAGCCTCCAGCCCTCAAGCAAATCAACACTTTCTGCCCAACCTGGTGGTGTCTGCAAATTTACTGAGTGCCTCAATCCACTCACCCAGATCATTGATAAAGATACCAAAGGGAACGGGCCCCAGCACCGAGCCCTGGGGAACACCATTTGTGACCAGCCCCCAACTGGATTTAACTCCAGTAACCACCTGCCTTGGGCCCGGCCACGTCCAGACAGTGCTGTATGCAGCGAAGAGAACACCCACCCCAGCCGCGAGCAGCCAGTTTCTGCAGGAAGATCCTGTGGGAAACGGTGTCAAAGGCCAGACTGAAATCCAGGTCGACTCATCCACAGCCTCTCCCTTCTCTGCTAAGCAGGAGACACCCAGCGGCGCGAGGCAGCGGCGAGGGCTGGCTCCGTGCCCGCGCTGGACCGGGGCGGGCAGGGGGTTCCCGGAGGGACCCGCCGG
>JANIJG010023837.1:0-26120 GCA_024611175.1 Megaceryle torquata | reverse complement strand
CTGTTAGTTAGAAGTACTGAACTGAAAAGTAAAATCACTGAACAGAATTAGTTCTGTTTTCACTCAAACCAAGACACGGAGGTTAACTGGTCTGACTATTGAAGACTGAGGCCAAGAAGGCATTCAGATCTTCAGCCTTCCCCTCATCATTGGTGGCAATGTTCCTCTCTGCTTCCAGTAATGAGTGAAGGTTCTCCTTGGCTTCCTTTGTGCCATTAATGTACTTGTGAAACCTTTTACATTGCAACAGTAGCCTAATTGAGTTCTAGCTGGACTTTTCGCCTTTCTGATGTTCTCTCTCCATGATCTAAGTAGATCCCTCTATTCATCTTGAGTTGCCTGCCCCTTCTTCCAAAATTGATAAACTTTCCTCTTTTGCCTAAGTCCCAGAAAAAGTGCCCTGCTCAGCCAGGCAAGTTGTTTCCCTGACAGCTCATCTTATGGCACACAGGGACAGCCTGCTCCTGTGCCTCTAAGACTTTCTTCTTAAGGAATATCCAGCCTTACTGGACCCCTTTTCCCTTCAGGACTGTCTCCCAAGGGACTTTTGCAACCAGAGTTTGGAACAATCCAAAGTCATCCCTCCCAGAAGTCCATGGTAGTTGTTCTGCTGACCCCCCTTCTTACTTCACCAAGAACTGTGAACTCTTATCATTTCATGGTCACTAAGCCCCAGATGGCCTCTGACCACCACATCACCCACCTTCTCTGTTAATAAACAGCAGGTCTTGCAAGGCACCTCCCCTGGTGAGCTCACTCACCAGCTGAGTCAGGAAGTTCTCTTCCACACACTTCAAGAACGTCCTGGACTGTTTCCTCTTTGTTGTGTTGTATTTCCAGCAGACACTTCCTAAGTTGAAGTCCCCCACAAGAATGAGGGCTGGTGATTTTGATGCTTCTTCCAGCTGCCTATAGAACACTTCATCAACCTCTTCATCCTGGTTGGGTGGTCTACAACAGACTCCCAAAAGGATATCTGCCTTATTGGGCTTCCCCCTATCCTTACCCATAACCACTCAACAATCCTCAGTGAGGATGTGGATGATGGGCGACCTATACCAGAGGTACGTCTCCGGTCAGAAAGGCCCATGCCTGTGTCACAGCCACACCCACAAGGTGTGGGCTTGACAGTCGACAAGAAAAGAAGGGTTACAGTTGTAGGTGACTCCCTTCTGAGAGGGGACATACACTCACAATGTGCCAGGTGGACCCTCCTCACAGGGAAGTCTGCTGTCTGCCTGGAGCCCAGGTTAAGGACATCACTAGGAAACTTCCTAGCTTGGTATGGTCCTCAGACCCATTACTGATCTTCCATGTAGGTGGTGAGCATGCTGAAGCTGGTAGTCCAAGAAAAATCAAAAGAGACTAGAACCTTGGGATGGCTGGTGAAGGAATCCGGGGCACAGTTTATCTTCTCTTCTTCCAGTCGCAGGCAGCAACACTGGAATGAACAGACAGATCCAGGCTATTAAGAGATCGCTCCGTAGCTGGTGTCACCGCAACAATTTCGGGTTAAGAGACCACTTACATTTACCCTTGGACACATACAACCTGTTCCGCTCCTGAATGACATTTTTTGTAGCTAAGCTCTGATTATACACAGGAAAATATGGTAAACTTTAAAAATTGTTATTATTATGTTTAATTTGGACACTCAGTCTGACAATCCCAAGAAACAGCCTCTGCATGCAATTTTCTACCCTCAGCTGAATACCATGGGATGTTCAGGGGAGAATTAATTGGAAGCAACCAAAAAAAAACCAAAGGAAAAAAAAAAAAAAACTGAAAAGAAATAAAAGAGTTTCAGTGCCCCAGTGAATAATTTATAGCTGTTTCCTTTTCAACAAAGGGAATGTTGAATGTTTTTGACAATATCAGGTACATAATTGTTTTATGCTAGGGGCATTTATTGTAACACGTTCATTATATCATCTTGCTAGTTTTCATGGCATGCATTTATTTGTTCTCTTAGTAGAACAATTTGAATGACAACTAGGAGAAATAGTGGGGGACAGAGTGAGAAATGGCATGTATTATTAATTAATAATAATACTGCTATTGCTTTCGATATTTTCCAGTAAACTACACATATAGTTTTGCTATCATTTGTATGGACATAGGTATAGAGATATTTATGTGTTATCAACATTCCTACAGTCACATATTCTTCCTGGGTGTTACTAATTTCTAAATGGGCCTTTTAAAATGTGGTGGTGACAAAACAGTAGTACAAGTTGCTAATAAACCAATATGAACACAGGTAACTGTTTAGTCTGGCAGGCATGATGCTCTTCTACCTGGGCTTTAGTAATCCTCTTTCCTTCTCCAGTCCTTTATGTAAAAAAAAATGGACTTTTATGTCTTACAGAGTTTAACTCATTAATTCCATAGGGTATTTTAATTTTTATATTGGACACTACATTTCCCATTTGGTTAAACGCACATCAGGTGAGATCTTAATTATCTTCTATTTCCTTGAATCACAAGGTCCTTGTGCTTTGGCTTGTGAGGAGGTTGCATGAATCTGCTGCAGCTTTTAATTTGACACCAGCAAACAGTTTTCCTTGTAATATTTGGGTTAATTTGAATAACTTACATGGTGTAAATAAAACAGAAAAAAAAAAGAGATTGAGAAAGTTGTGTTTACCATGTAAAAATAGAAAAGTAGAAAGGCAGAAGGACCCCCTGTATGCATCCCGTGCAACAAATCACAACTGTCTGTGTTATAGGGGAGTATCATGAATTGCTGTTCTTGTGCCCACATATTCTCTCTCCCTGTTCACTGCCAAGCTATTTCTACCAATAGCATCTTGAGTTCATATGAGCCTAATCCTAAATCCACTAAAGACCAAGTAACACCGCTGACTTCAGTGGGGTATGTACACTTGAGGCAAAATCACAGCAATTTTTTTTGAGTTAAAGGGCCCAACTTGCCTTTTTTGACTCACATAAAACTCTCACTAAATTAAAGGGTGTAGTTATGTGAGGAACAGCAGCAAAAAGTAAAAACGGGTAAAAAAATGAAAGTGTTACGGTTCTCAAAGAAGTGTGGAATTAACTAAAGAGGGTAAGAAACTCACATTACTGTAGAAGAGCTAAAATCCAGGCATCTGCTCATGTCTGTATGATGGGAAGTTTGCACCCTCCCTGCAGGTGCTGGAACCATCATGACCATATGAATAAGAGCCTGGCACATCATGCCAAGATGCTAACGAGAGTCAAGCTCTTCCCCCTTTTGAATTCTGTAGATGCTGATGAAGTTGTCTCTTTCCTTGTGTCTGAATGCTGGCAAAGTGAATGGCACACTTCATCTTCAGGAGCAAGCTGGGACTGTGTTTACTTGCTTATTTAGGTACATATAGAAGACTAGAATCTTAACAGAAAATTCTCATTCCCTTAAAGTTAATTGGAGTCTTGCCACTGACTGCAGTGTGGCCCAAATTTCATCGACAGGCTTTAACAGGACTGACTATCCAAATAAATGATGCAAGGGGGACTTGGCTGTCAGTGGCCTATGTGAGATGTCACAGTCAGCAATAAAATCCACACTGACTAACTCAGAACACTATTCTGAAACCACAAACTTCCTCCCCCAAAACCAAAAATACAGGTCGCTTTGATAACAGAAGAGCCGTAAGTAGAGGGACAGCAAAAGAAATGGTGAGAAACCAAATACATTTAGTTAGTTATTGTCAGAGCTGTAATATTTAGCAATTCAATATCTGTCATCTTTTAATCTCTCTCACATATTACTTTGATCGGGCTTCTATTTTTTGGTTCATTTTCTTTTAAAGAAAACAGCTGGAAAAAGAGAAAAAAGCTTTTGAAGTTCAATCCAGTTTTAAAATGGCTAAGATTCCATTTAATATCAAAAGCAATTTTATCTAATCATCTAAAGACATTTACTGTTAATTCCTTTTGCTGAAACTAAGTTTTCTACATTTGCTGTGATTTTTTTAGAAATTGTAGGACAGCTGAGTATTTGGTCAGAGTACCTGGAGGAAAAGAATTATCACACTGATTCTAGTATTTTTAGCTCAGGAGGATGTATTTCGGATGATTATGAGTGAAGATAAAGGAAAACAATCAACATGTTTTTACAAACAAAGAGAGAATGCTACCAACTTCCTGTAATATATGAATTACGTGTATACACACGCATACTTCTATACATGGCATATATGCATGTAGGTTCTAAAATGCAGCTTTGGAGGAGGAAATCAAAGCATTCTTTTCTTTAAAGACTGTAAGATTTTCTTACCCTGTAGGCTACAGTTAATACACGGAAATCTAGTTAGATGCCTAGTGTCCCTGCTTATGGTTCTAATACAGTATTTTTTGGATTCCCATTCAGACTATCTGTTTATTTTATTCTAATGTATCATACTGTAATTCCATGTAATTATGAGCATCCAGTCTTCCAAGACAAACAGCTGACACCTGGAGACATGTAAGGAATAACTCGTAAGTGAAGGTTAACCACCCAACTCTCATTACATTGACATTTAATGTATATTCTATGAAGTCTGAGTTAAACCAAAAATGTTATTCAGTGGTGGTTGGATTCAGAAATAAACATACAATAGGCTAGACAGAGATTGTCAGCCTGTCATTATAATACTGGCTGTTAACAACCACAATTAAGGAAGACTAGATATCAATTATTATTTGTCTGGAAAATGAACTTCCCTAAGCATGAAAGGAAGTGATGCAGCCTTTATTACTGTCTCCACTCTCCAGCTAATTAGTACTGTTTTTAATGGCTTCATCTGCCCAGGATCAATTGTCTAATGGGGAACAGTTCTCTGTCAGTTAATAAGGTGAGGAACTGTATAATGTGATTATGTCTGGCTCCAAAATAGTGCTTCAAACAATATAAAAAAAATCATGTGATGGAATAAATAGACTGATGCAGGACTGCCAGATAATTCTGGAGCAAGCTGACTGTTCCAGTAAGGGTATAAATGGCTGATGGAAGAATGTGTGGCACAGCAGAGTAGGACATTGTCTAGAAATGCTGGAAGTTTAATTAAGAGAAGGAATCAGTGGCAATACACATTGAAACTAGTGTTTAAGGAACGTTACCATAAGGAATGTGAAAGGGAAGGGCTCTATTTCCAAAAATACTTGCTGCAGAAATAAACTGCTTTGTGGTTGTCCTTCTTGGAATAGCGTGTCTGTTAAACTTTCCATTCAGAAAATGCCACTGAAAAGGGTAGAAACCAGCATGATGATACATACTCTGGGTGCCTCCAGGTTGCAAAATGTGAGCTATATATACACATGCATCATACCTCTGATTATGCAAGATAACTGGATGTTCTCCTTTTGGTCACTTGGATTTTGGTTTATTATTGCTCATCAGGATGGAGGCGTTGGACAGCTTAGCAGAGATCTGCACAAGGCAAAGCAGAAGGTGCACAAACAGTTGTTATGACTTCAGACTTGACTTCTTTCTGCTACAATTGATCACCGTTACTGACAGCCTAATTGGCATCATTCTTGGCATTTACAAAAAGGGATTATGCCAAACCCTTATAAAAACAAAAAGCAGACTTTGTGGTATAGGAAATAATGAAACTTTATAATTAAACAAGCGTAGACACTACTGGCTTGCCTCAGTTTTGGAGAGAGGAGAGAGTAGTTGTTGAAAGTATTCAAGTAATACCCAAAACATTTTCAGTTCAGACCTAATCACTTCATCTGCCTTCTTCGGTGATGTCCAGTTTTTTCTTTTGCTGTCCTTTGCAGCACTGTTTCCAGAAGAGGTACAGAGTATCCTGCTTGGGATAGAAAAGAACACTGAAAAGTAATGAAAGGGAAAAAAGAGGACTATATTTAATAGGACTTGTTTTCATGAAAGAGCTGCTCTCAAATTCCTGAGGTTTGCACATTTACACATACATTCAAATATATTAAAGGAAAACAACTCTAAAGATTTACCCCTTCTTCCACAACTGACTTGTTTGAAAATGTGTTATATACCTCGACACACCATCACTGAAACAGTTCTTCTGTTCATCAGGGGAACAAACTAGTGCTTCAGATCTTTGGTTCTCAATAAACCCAGACTTTCCTAGGCAAGCTGTATTGCAATCCCGTTTGAACCTATTGCCTCCGGAAAGATCATCAGCCATAACACTGGATGTCTAGATCTTGCTTGTCTCTTGAATAAGCTGAAGGGCCTGTCTCTCCAAGAAGACTATTTCAGTAATTTCAACAGTAGAAATCCTACCAGCATTTCAGGGCTTCCCCAGCTAAAAAGCTCTGCTTTTCACTGCACTGTGTAAACAAAGCAGAGCCTTGGAGGAGTGGGCTGTTTGTAGGCACATGGAGAAGATGAAGACTAGTCAATCATGACAACATGGAGACCTTTTATGTTATGGTATTGGAAAAATAAAGCCTTTTTTTCAGGAGTGGAATGTGTGTGGTATATTTGTGCTTGGGAAAAGATAGGTCACACTGATTTTTGAAATGCTAGAATACATCAATGAAAAATGTTGCTCTTACAGGTAGAGTATTTCAGGGATACAGCTTAAGCTTTAACCTGTGCTTGTCAGAACACATCAAGCATAAAGGCATTGCTCAGACTGTAATAATTTGGGGGGGAAAAAAAAAAATTATAATCATTGCATGGGGCAGCTCTGTGAAGCCCGTATTTCCAGAAAGAAGATATCTGTATTCCTTGAGCAGAATAGAATGCAACCAAAGAGAACAGAGGATTCAAAAGTTAAATGTGTGAGAGAAAAAGAAAAAACAAATTCTTCCATCTGAGTTACATCACTGAAGGAAGGATATAAGTTTCAGCAGATGGACCAACTCAATTTTTCCTTTCTATTTTTGGTTCAACTCACTTCCAACCAGAACTTGAGATTATTGGGGACAAGTGGAATTTGCATGCAAGGAGAGGTTTTAGCTCTTGCATATGGAAGAAGTGGCACTGGCCTGTTTGCTTCTCTTTTGAGCACTGCCACTGCTTAGAAAAGTCTGTTAGGTACTGCCTTAGGTTCCTCTTTCAACTCACTACTAAAGACAATTTTTTTGTGTGTTTTTCTTTTCGAAAGTACAGCACTGCAAATAGCTACTGCACAGTGTAGTGTGAACAGTCCAGGACTCGGTCAAGGCAGAACTTCAGTTACTGAGACCTTTGTGATGTTATAATAATGTACTAATTCTCAGAGACACACTCCAGGAGCCCTTGCTTATGATGAAAATATGCTTTATGGTCAACAGATAGTGAGGTAGACTTGAGAAAGTTTTGGAGTGGAAAAGAAAGAAGTAGTTTTAAGTGGGAAGCAGGGTGTGGAGAAACGCAAAAGGCAAGAAAGAGAAAACCAGCTTTAATTGTCTCCCTTCTCCAAATGTGTTTTTCCATCATCACTGAATACATTTCCTTAAGTAACAGGTACACTGGGAGGCATCAGCAATTTGTGCGATTTGAAACGGACAACTGGAAAATTTATCATCAAAGAAATAGTGTGCTTTCTGGGAGCAATGATAGAACTTTACATATCTTGAGATTCTAGGTACTTTTAAAAATACAGTAACAGATACTTTCAGAGACAATAGGAAAGTAGCTACTCTTTTTAGTTGAAATTATTTTTCAATGCAGAATGACTTTTGTTAACCTGATACTGTCATACTCTCTTCCAACATTTTAAAGAGTTACTTAAAAAACTAACCAAACAAGAAACTTAATATAGACAAGCCATATGGCAATATCAATTAACAAATCCATTTTCCTTGCTGAGAGTTATGGATTTGGCTTAGATAGTTTGTACTTTAAATAGAACATGCAAAAATTTTTTATAAACCCCAAAATTTCATCAATTAATTGTGTGGCAGAAGGAGTTGTGCCTTTCTTACAGAGTAAGGAAAAAGATGCAAAGTAAATGGATACACTTCTGTTGAAGGTATCTGAGGCCTAGACATCTCTGCTTCACAGATGGATTTTATTACTGAGTGGCTGAAGAGAAAGTTTGGTTTTCAGTATCACAGGACTTCACAAATGCTCAGAAAAAAAAAAAGAAAAAAGAAAAGGTTCTGCTGGGCCAGCAAGTACCACCAGGTGTTAACATGGAACAATGCATAAGATGCTCTTGTAGAGGACATAATGAACAGTGGTATATGTCCAGCTTTGAGAAAGGAAAAGCAGTGGTCATTTCATTTTAATCTCTGCAGCAGCATTATTGTCCAGGGTCTTTTTAAGTGGAAAAAAATTAAAAATGTTGCGATTGAAATACTGATTAACTACTTCTCTAGTAGTGAACACAAGAATAAGACCTTGCTTATGGTCATGACATTTTAATGCATAACTATAGCCATTATTTTGGAGGAGAACCTGAAAGATTCACTCATCTAATGTGAATTCACACTCCTGCTACCCAAAATGACTCCAGACTATAACCTAATAGTAACTTTATGAAAAGACATTGCCCTCTGTGTATCTGGGACCGTAAGGAATTCAGCATGTGGCAAAGGTCCCAGCTTTGAGAGAAGAAACACAGGACTCATCAGCAGTGAAGCGATGCCTGGAAGCAGACTACATCTCTGGCAGCACAGCTGACAGTGACATCAAGGATTTCTTCTTCAAAGTACATATAACCCATATGTGTTTATAACCTATAGTTAGAAATGCTTAACATAAGCTCCTGATGCACAGCTATTACAGAAAACTCCTTCATTGATTCTGTCAGGACGCTAAGAAACAGGGAATGTTTCTATGCCAGAGAGTACTTAAACATAATGAATGACATAACCAAAAATAAATAATCAGGTATTAAATATTAAGACAACCTTTCTGAGGACTGGATAGCAAATAGCTGAGAACAGATTGCCCAGAGAAGCTGACGAAACTCCACTACTGGAAAATTTATGATCAGACAAGCGTCTCTCAGGACTGGAATTGTTGCTGCTGTTGTCCTGAATCCAGAGGATGGATTTAATGACTTTCATTTCCACGCATACCAACCCAATTCTCTATCATCCTATTCCATAAGTACCCACTGGAAATTCTCTATTGCCAGCAGTTTGCAGGTAACTTACATGAAAACAGAATTACACAAGCCAAGGTGGTAAATGTGTATTGTTTACTTTCTACTGATAGCCTCAGCTTGGTTGTTATCTTGGGCAGTTAGAAAAAAAAATGTTTCTCTTGTAAAAGCAAAAGTGATGAATGGTAGAAATGGGGGGGTTCAAGATAATTTGGCTATTCCACATCATTTTACTAAGATTAACCCTCTGGCTATATAGTACTGGCTGATTTGTTTGGCAAGGTGAAAAAATGGTAGATGCCTAAGTGAGAATAATATTGATTATTCTCCTGATAGTGGAAGGAAAGAAGGATGTGTCTCAGTTATCATGGTAGGATTGCAGGTTAGCAATACTTGAGCCCTGATCCTTGTAACGATGGTTGGCTGATCCCCCTGTCTCACCTCAAGTGGGTAAGTGGAAAGCCTGCCTCCCTCCCATCCCTCCTTCATGCCTGGATGTGCATGGGGATAAACCGGAGGTGGGGAAGGCTTTCAGCTGTGGCAGTGTGCGTGGGAGGAATGGAACAGACTGTTGCCAGCAGGAGGTTGTTTTGTCCTCCCTGGCCCCTCAGCAAGGTGCCAAACACTCCTCAAGATGTTCTCATGATCCTTCTTGCTGCTGTCTCCTCCTCAAACCACACTCCCCTTTCCCTCTGGCCTTTTACCCCATTGAGGGTCTATTTCCAAATGGGATAAACTGAAAACTTTTTAATGCTGTTAAAGAAAATCAGTGATGAGGAACAAAAGAAGCTGGGGCCTGATTTAGGCCCTGTTATTATAAAACCATTAGGTGGAACAGCCAAACTCAGCAAGAGCCAAGCACAGGAGCCAACATAGGAACAGCTTTGCAAGCCTCTCCATGGGCCACTAGCAGCTTAACAACTGCATGCAATTATTTAGATGTATAGTTTATTCCTGCATAATTTATGCAGATCCATTTTCAGCTATTTTGCCCAAATACAAAATAATAGTTTCATGATTACAGCATCATCTGGGGACATCAAAGCACTCCACCATTATGATTCACATCCCCATTAACGATAATGCACAAGACAAATGTGAAGCTTTATTAGGTTAATTCTATTTTGCCCATTTTGTAGATGAGTAAGTGGGAGCACAGAGAGGTTAAGTGATTTGCCCCAGGTCACAAAGAGAAATCTGGACGTAAAAACAATGTGTGAGTATGGCCTAAAAGCCATATACATTACAATTAAATAATGAGGTATTTAATAGCAAAGAAATTCTAAAACTAGGGCTTCATACCCCACCTAAGTATGGATTTAACAGGTAATCTTGCATTCCTAATAAATTTCAAACTTCCTGTGATCATTAAATAACTCTGAAGAATGGAGCAAGAAAAAGATTTTCTTTTTCTCTGTAAAAAGCAAATACAACAGGAAAAAGTGCTGCTAAAGTTGCAGCAAATAAAAATGATCTGTCCTAAAGTGACACTTTTTTTCAGTGCTCTCCCTATCTCAAATGTCTTTGAGAAACAGAAAGCCACATAAAGCAAAGCTCTGTCATCTACAGAAGAGTAAAACAGAAGGAAAGATGTGTTTGTTAAATAACAAGGTTTTACTGAGCTCTCTTTATTTGACTTATTAATAAGATGGAAGTAATTAACTCAGTTTTAATTAAAGAATCAAAACATAAATTGTTAACTACTGCTTCTCCAATTAAGGTAGTTTCTAAGGGAAAAGGGAGTGCCTTCACAACTAGAAATACCATAAGAATTACTCCTTTTATTGATGTAAAAATATTTTCAAGTTAAGCTTTAAAACACACTGAAAGTACGTACAGTAAGCTAACAGCAATATGCAAAAAGGCAGACAGCTCATACTTTTGAAACAACCATTGTTTTCCCTATCTGTAATTTGGTTTTCCTTCAAGGACAAAAAGCTAAGCCAAGTTTCTATCTTCAGCCATTTAAATGAACACAAAGTTTAAATGAGCCCACATGCTTCATATAACTGTAAAATAGTTAACTGTGCTCGGTTGTTTAGTTTGAGACAGAATTTGCAAAGTTTCAGTCACAGGAGACTTTACAGGGCAGAAATTTCCACTGCTGAGTGAAAGTTAATATTTATTATGCATTAGAAACAGCAAAACATAGAGGAAACAGGCATTAACTCCTGCTATATTTAAAGTATCTAAGATTTCCCACTAGATCCATGAGACACTGTCATTACTTGAAGCCAATCTTTTGTTATGTAGTAAGGAAAATTTCCTGTGATCAGGAAAGTCCCTTCTGTTTCTCTCCCAGAATCCCAACCAAACTTGGTGGTGTTGCTGTGCTGAGAACTCACACGTCCTTTTGCTGATTACGCAAGGGACAGAAAACTTCGCAGCACAGCAGAAAAGTCAAGTCCATTCCGTGATACGGGAATGAGAGAACCTGGTTGCCCTGACTTTTAATAGTTTCTTCACTTTGACTATTGTAATGTACAGAGACTCAGACTCTGGAATTTCAGTGTTTCCACATTATTTCCATGTGTATTTCAGTGGTTATGGGTTCAACTGTACTGAGAACTCCTGACCCTGTATGGCTGCAAAGTTAACCCCTCTGACATGTCATCAATGCGTTGCTATGTTCACTAGTACTGGGGAGTTCAGTGCTGCAGGAAGAGGGGGTAGTGCCTTGGAGTGGCATGGCTTTGTCAAAATAATTCTCCCAGAAAGCTCAGTCTTCTGTTTGAATAAACATATTATTTCCCAGAGGGACAGGGTGCCAGCCAGATCTTACTCACACCATAATCAAAAGTTTTTCCCTACTGACAAGCCAAGCAGCAGCTGGCCAACAGTTTGTTTGGTTTTTTTTCTATTTCTCAATATGAATTTTCAACCAAAAAAAGTTCCCTTGTCAACCAAGGAAGGGCTTTTTGTCATGAACTCCCAGAATAATAGTCCCATTCTTCAGGAAGTACTGAACAGTTCAGCAATATACTCCAGTACAGACATGTTGTTTTTCTTGCATCTCATTTTCATATCTCAGATGAATGCAGCTTCCTCTGATTCACAAAATAGGGAGATCTACAAGAAGGGAATGGATTTCTATATTCCCAGTCCCCTTTCTGCCTTATCTCATTTTGAAACTGCTCTCTTGCAGTCAGCCCAATATTTTGTTAGCTTTAGTTTTGCAGATGAAAAAGGTTAATAATGTTTTCTGAATACCTGGGAAGTCCATTCACACAATATATAACAGGCTGTGAACTTTTCCATCCCAATATATGTTTATGAATCCACTGTAAAATTAGTGACGTTATCAAGTTAGCTGGCTCAAACGTAAGACTAAAGTAAATAATCAAGCTTATTACCTTTGAAATCAATAATAGCCCATTTCACCTCCAGTTTCCTTCACCAATAATTTCATTGGAAAAAAGTTAGTTGCTAAGTGTAGTGTCAACATCAGTTCTAGAAACACTTCTGTTTGCATTATAAAAGTTCTATTGAGTTAAAAGAAAGGAACTAATCAAAACTGAAATAAGAAGTGATTAAATTACATTAACATGATCTATCAAATAAAATAATTCTATTTAAAGTTCAAATATAATTCTCAAAAGCAAAAAGCACTTATTCATTACAGGTGGAAAGATAGAGGCTTACAGACTAATGTGTATTCCTTGCTTTTGGAAGACATACTCTTACTTCTTGCTACATGATGAACTGCAAAACACAGTTTATCAGTTATTTTCATAGCTGGTTCTCATGGATCCCTCTGATTCAACATTGTTTATAAGAAGTATAAGACATCTACAGGAAAACGAAACTAAAGGGCCAAATTCTTGCAATGTATTTTTTAGCCAGAAGCAGTAAGACATATTAATGTCATTAATAAGTCAGTTGCTGCCTTATGCATTTCAGTATGGAGCTGTGACTGACATAACTGGATAGAATAAGATGCACCTTACTTGCATTAATGTGCTTGGGTTTTTTCAGCCTAATTTTACAAATAACTGGAGTTACTGCTCATCATGGTAAGAAGTAATTTTTTTTCTTATTTTTCCCCAAATAGCAACATTAACTTGCACAAAATATCATTCACTCCAATTTGGATTTGCAGTGGTATATGACTTATCTGAAAATACTTCTCATCATAGTTCAGATTCAGTTTGGATGAAAATATTTATCTATAAATAACATGAAGTGTTGTTCAGAATTGCCTATCCTACTGCAAATCAAGTATATTTCCATACATTTCTGTCAGGCTATGCTGGGTTTATAGTAACATAATGAACCCTGCAGATTTTACCATTTGAATGACAAAAAGCATAAATCAGACATTTCACAGAGATTCTTACAATATTTTTTCTCCTCACTGAAAGCCACTCAAGAACTTGTTACTATCATAGGTGGTACCTGGAAATATCTAGATACCTTCTCTTGTCATCTTTGCCTCTAGAGATTGAATGAACAAGAAATTTGGACCAGTTCTTACACTCTCTTTTCATACTCCATTCTTTTTCACTTTGATGTACATCACAGTGGTAAGATACAACCAGAAGAACCAGATATTCACTTCCATTCCTAATGTAATGACCACTTAGGTCAGATTTTACAACAGACAACAGCTGACCGAAGTTAAAGTTGTTTTGGTCTACACCAGCTGAGAATTTGATTTTAAAAGTTTAACAAACCACTACTTAAAACTTTGTCCAGATTTTTATGCTTCTTTGGCAGGTCTACATTTGAAATATCTTTGCTAGATGTTTTACTGAGAAGTAGAAAAGATGAACACAGATTAAATAGGGAAAAGGGTTTATGAATACAAACAAAGCAAGCCAAGGTAGTTCTCACTTTTCTCCAGCAGCATAAACTGCTTAACAGGAGTTGTTAACAATTAATAGACAGTTTGGTTGATCTTTGCAAGATCACTAAATCTGTGATTACATACGCATACAAAAGAAAGCAAGATACAAAGCATGGCATTCTGGGTGAAACAGCTGCAGTTGTTTTCTTTGTTATACATACATTGGAAATACTTTTCATATTTTGGCATATTAAAACTCATTTAAATGCCTTCTATTTTCAAGTGAAGGCACACAGATATTCAACTCGGGGGAAAAATGGAAAAAAAACCAAGATTAGTTATATAGGTATCACTGAATCCAAATTTGTTATAGTAATGTCAACTACATTTCACAGAAGCAATTTTAAATTAAACCCTAAAATGGATCTACATTTATATATCAACCTTACACTGAAAAATGATATTAAAACAGTATTCTACTTTACATTATACCACTTTATACAACAATACAAGTAACATGCAAGTATCAAAGAACCTTTTGATAAGGTTTTCCTCACCACAGTTATTTATGCTTGCAACAAGTTAGGAGATCACATCGCTGTATGCTGGTAAAAGTATCCTATGGTCCCTGTTTAATTCCTAGAGAAACCTGTCAGAGGCAAAAGATGTGCTACAAAAGGGATAAAAAGTAAAGAACATGTCTATTATCAATTTAATGATAGGATAGATGTTCCCTTCAAAGTTTTCCCTGTTACGAAGCCTCACCAGTGAATAAAAGTATCTAATGTATTATTCAGATAAAGGCCTCTGAACCTTAGACAGAAGGAAATCCATACCGCCTTACATTGCTTTACTAAGTCTATATTAAGGGCTCCGTTACTTTAAAGAAACTGTTTAAGTAACATTAAGGCTATGACCCAAACTGACAAAAGTAAGGAAATACAGATTGCTGAATTTCCATCTTTAAAATATGCTGCTGTGGGGAAGAAAAAGGAACAATGGTGTATAAGACTTTGCTTCTCATCTTGGGCTGAGAGAAATGTTTGGGACAAAAAAAAGAGACAAAAAAAAAAAAAGAAAAAAAGAAAAGAAAGAAAAAGAAAGAGCCAGCCTGAATCTTCACCTGGCATTCAGCAGAATCCAAATAAAAACTGTTTAAAGTTTGTCTCTCTTCCCATTACCTTACACCATGGGTCACTTGCAGATTGAGGAGTAAGTTTTCAAGCTGCTATAGGGATGCCAGACAATTCCTTTCTCTACTGCAACAGCAACTGTTAGAATAAAGGACCCAATTACTGCTGCTGGGGCTATATGTAAAACACTGGTGCTCAAGGGTTTTCACGTGTTCTCTGCCCACGACATGTACCACGAAACCTCCAGAGAGTAAAAGATCTTTCTCTACCTTCTTTTTCCTTTTATACAGGAGGAATGGAGGAAAGAGGATATAAGGGGAGAATAAGATAAGCAGCAACGAGACTGATGGGTTGCAAAGGTTCCTGCACTGTACAGGCAAGGGAAACACCATTAGACAACTATTTCTTACCTGTAGCTCTTAGCCCAGCATTACCATTAATGTGCTGTGCTGCTATTGTATCTGCGAAACTCTGACAGAATTTTACAATAAGTAAACTAGAAACATCTGTTGCCTACATAGTGTCTTTCACGGATGATATTAATTCTAAGTGAAATTGGATTAGATAAAAGGCCTACATCTTTTCACCTCACCTGAAGGCCTGAAGCGCAGCTGTATCGCTGCTGCTGAAGGCACTGATACTGGCAGGGGCCTTCATAGGGTCATACACACAGTCACTGCCCTTCCTATAATCATATTACTTGTGTTGCAACATTTTGTATGACAAGTGGCTGACACACAGGAAGCCTGTGCTGCCATCCAGAGAGATCTGGACAAAGTGTAGAGCTGGGCAAAGGCAAACCTAATGGAGTTCAACAAGGATAAATGTGGAGTCCTACAGCAGGGAAGGATCAACGCCCTGCAGCAGCACAGGTTAGGGGCTGACCTGCTGGAAAGCAGCTCCATGGAGAAAGACCTTGTTGTCCTGGTGGACAATAAGTTATCAATGGAGCAGCAATGGGCCCTTGTGGCCAGGAGGGCCAATGGTCTCCTGGGGTACATAAAGAAAAGTGTGTCCATCAGGTCAAGGGAGGTTCTCCTCCCCCTCTGCTCTGCACTAGTGAGACCACATCTGGAGTATTGTGTCCAGTTTTGGTCTCCCCGGTTCAAGAGCGACAGGGAAATACCAGAGAGAGTCCAACAGAGGCTACGAAGTTGAGGAAGGGACTGGAACATCTCTCTGCTGAGGAAAGGTTGAGAGCCCTGGGGCTGTTTAGCCTGGAAAAGAGAAGACTGAGAGGAGATCTTATGAATGGTTACAAATATCTGCTGGGTGGGGGTCGAGTAGAAGGGGTCAGTCTCAAGTGGTGCCCTGTGATAGGACAACAGGTAATGGTAGAAAAGTGAAACACAGGAAGTTCCACCCCAACATGACATGGCATTTTTGATAACAAATCTGGAGAGTGGTGCCATGAACACTGAGCAGAAAAGCTCTTCTTGCTCAAATTCCTAGCTCTGCATGTGGGTCTCAGCAACACTGAATCAAAAAATGAGTAGCTTTACAGACCAGTGTTTAACTGTGGGAGGTATTAACAGTTGGACCAAACTCAGAAATAAATATATTGATATCTTCTCCAGTTCCTCAGATCAAGAGTCAATGGCTTTCTAAAACATAAGTTTAGCCCAATTTAATTTTAAACCGCAGACAGGGTAAGTGGGCGAAAGTGAGCAAACTGCAGTATTTATATAAGATCAGATTCAGTGATCTATGCCCTTTTTTGGCCTTACACACTACAACATCATGATAAAAGTATATGATATCCAAACTAGAGGACCATAGATCTATGTAATTTTTTTTTAAAAACCATGAAAATACAAGAGGTTCATTTTGACACAGGCAAACAGCTAAATGGATAGCAAGGTACATTTAAAAGGTTCAAAATGAGTAAATAGGCTCAACCAAAATAACAACCAACCTCACATGATGAGGCAAGCAGCTATCTTTCAGTCCTTGTCATTTCCATTCTGATCAAAAGAACACACAGTATATTATCTTCCCAGAGAGAGGTGCTTGTGTTATTCATACATATATTACAACCCAAGACTTTCACAGGAAAAGAAAATCCCAGAGAGCCACCTTGTACAGACCCTTGCCTTCATAGTTGAATCATGGTGGGTGGAAAGAGTCTTTCTTACTGCACCCTTGAGCCACTATCCTTTCGGTCCCACATCCGCAAATCCTTTGGCAGTAAGCTCCTGTTGTGGTTCCTGCAGGACTCTCCACTCACTAGGGTTGTGGAGAGTGGTCCTGTCCCTTTCCCGGTCCAAAGATACTGTTTTCTGGCAAGTATCTGCATCCATTACCTTTGTGTATGATCTCTCTCTCTCTAGAGAACCTCTTAACCACCTATTTCCTGAGGAAGTGCATTGGCCTTAGTTTTGCTCTATTCCCACTGGATCTTGTTTGGAGCCACATGGTCTCAGATACGTGTACTTTCTTGAAGTTCCCAGTGCCAGTGATAAGGCAAGTTCTGAAATTACACCCCATTACTCTCTCACAAGATGAATTTCCCTCTTGCTGCACAAAGCAAAAGGACAAATAGGAATCAAACTGCAAAGAAAGAAAAGACCCAGAGAGGTCCAAATAGCACTTCTCCCTAACAGCAATCAGCTACCCCAAGCAAGCAGAAAATTATGATTTCTCTAACAGGTCTGATACACTTATTTGCATTCCCTATAATTTTTCAAGAAAACAAAAGAGTAGATGAAGTGCGAGGTCTTTTACAAATGCTGTTGCTCCTGACAAGCTAGTGAAGCATCTTCTATATCACAGTACACCTTTTAACCACGCAGG
The DNA here is from genome assembly GCA_024611175.1 of Megaceryle torquata. Lineage (NCBI taxonomy): Eukaryota > Metazoa > Chordata > Aves > Coraciiformes > Cerylidae > Megaceryle > Megaceryle torquata. Next base: position 8,415 of record JANIJG010023837.1, on the reverse strand, counting down.
GCACATCATTCTCAAAATGCAAGTGGAGTGCTCTCCAGTGTTTCACCAATCGACACCATTACCAACATAGTTTAACTTTTCAAGGTTGGTAGAAATCACCTAGTAGGTATGGAAGGACATAAGATGATGAGTGACTAGATCATAAGCTGATGAGATTCTAGCTCTTTTGATGAAATGGTGCCATTTACTCTTAGTGTTGTCTTTTGTAAAATGGGAAAAAAATAGCTTTCAACATATCTAAGAATGTTCAGTAAATGAATGATTAGTAAATTAATTTTTTCTGTAAAAATGAAGAACAACAGCAATTCTAGGTATTCTCCCCATTCGCTGCCTGCACCTGAAAATATAGGGATGGAGCCATTTCTTCCTTTCTTCTTGAAGGAATCATGCTCCTTTGTGATATCAGTGTGGTTTTTAAGGAAAATATTCTTGCTTTCTCTATCTGTATAGTGCAGTTTATACCACAAAATACAAAATTTCATCGTAAAACTGGAACTTCTGTGCAAAACATGGGCCGCTTGCTTGACTTGACAAGAGAACAGTTGGATCTCCATCCTGTTGATTGAGCCGGTGTAAAGACTTTATCCCGCAAGGTGCAGGACCAACCCCTGGAAAGATCAGGCCTATATTAACATTTAAGCACAAGGGTAGTCCTCTTGCAGGTTGTATGGCAATATATGCTCACACTTTACGTACAAACACACTTTCATAGATCTCTCTATATGAATACACACACAAATAAATGGCTGACAGCTGGATATAAATGCAAAAATACATCTCAGGCTGGGACACTTTGAATTATTTCTCACATGTACAATGAAAACCATCTATTTGAAATGTCACAAAGGAAATTTTCTCCCAGAATGCATTCTTGTATGCTAAAATTCAACTAACACTGGACTTCTTTTTGGAAAAATAAACGTTAAAAAGACCTGGTTTCAAATGGAAGTGCTGACAGGCCTTTATCGCAGCTTGAATAGTATCACCAGTGTACATTAACTGTAGTCATAAGATCTCAAAATTTTTCCCCTCCCCATCTTTCCCTGGAGCTGCTCAAAAAGCTAAGCCCCTTTTCACATTCTTAATGACCAAAAGTTGAAAAAAAAAAAAAAAAAAAAAAAAAAAGAGGAAAAAGAAAAAAAAAAAAGGAAGGGGGGGAGACTTAAAAGTTCGGCTGGATTTTCTTCTGGTTTCCTAATGAGCTTAACATCTCATAAGAAGCTTTTGGTAAAGGAGAAAATCTTTTCAAAAAGACCCATTTTCCTGCTGACAGTACAATCTTTCTGAAGTAACATCAGAAGACCATAAGGGTGACATCCAAGCCACCTGAGCTGGTGATACAAGTTCTGTAACCAATAGATTTCTATCCCCTCTTTAGTCCACATTTTCTAGCAACGTAATTCTTTAGAATAGGGTCAAAAGAAAAAATTCTATTTTGTTGTTTAAAGGAAACAAATAACTTTTTCATTAGATCTCTGCTAGACCTTGACTAAACTCAAAGTATAACATAATTTAATTTGTCATAAAAGACCCCAAGTAGCTGGCTTTTAGTAAAACAGAGGAACACAAAGTTCTGTGCTTTCATGTCACCTTGAGTACGCATGAACAATGGTACCTGAGCTATTTCATGAGTATTTGTTTGCTGTTAGATAACAGAGTCTCACAATAAATTTGAATCCTGCACTGTGGGGAGGGGGGGAAGAAGAACAGTAAGAAGCAGCAACAGCTACATGGGTAACATCCATGAAATGAATGGTGTCCTGACTGCAGTGATGGCCTACATAGGATCTGAACAAGTAGAAAAGATAGTGACATGACTGTCATTGATCATGAGTAGTCCAATGGGAAACAGAGGGGCTACATCAGCGTCTGGATTATTTATGCATCAGAGCAGCTACAAAACTGGGCCTTACCATGAACCATATCAGGTATATAGAAAAATGTATGGCTTTGCCACTCGTGTTATGATTTGGTGCTGCTACAATAGAAGAAGTGGCATTCTCTAGTTACATGTGTTTAATACTGTACTATTACATGAAGAAGCTGCACTATTGGGTCAGAAAAATCATCAAATTCTGCAATTTATTGTTGTGACAGAAATCCATAACGGGTGGGTAGACTTTAAGGAGGTGAAGCATAGCTTACACTTGAATGAACAAGACAAGAAACTCAACAATGCTCAGTTTTACAGTTGGTGAAAGAACACTTCTCATTTTCTGTCTTTTTACAACTTCTGTAATTTTGCTGCAGTTGCTCTAATTCTGTAATTTCAGTAATTATGGAGCATCTGTTGTGAAATAAGCCATTAATAATAATTTCAAAAAAGATCGATGTTTTTCTAACAGAACAGCTGACCAAACTGCATGAAAAGGGCAGTTTTTCCAGCAGCCTAGGCTCCCAGGTGTACAAGTCCTCCTTGGCAAAATTCAGCAACGTAGGAAGTTGGGATTCCTGTCTGGACTATGGGAGTCCAGAAGGATGCACATCCAGAATAAGGACTTTCCAAAGACCTTAAACTTGATCTGGAAGTTGATTTTCTCCAATGGTGGGAATTAACTTTGCCCCCCAGGTCAGCTTAATCCCCTTGTGAGAAAAACCCTTCAATTATGATAAACTCTGCTAAATTATTTATGATATCTTTGTGATCTAGTGAAGCTTTATTCAGCAAGACCTTTGTCTCAGGCTCATACAGGGAATGGAATGGGGCAACAGATCATGAAAGTCCAGTAACTGTAGACTTCCAAAGCAGAAGCACTAAACAGGCTGGTTCAAATTTATTCTTAAAAAAAATCCTGTTGATTTTGAAGGACTGAACATAAGAAGGAATCTAGACCATAAAATCCAATTCCACCCTGTTTTACACTGAGTATGGTCTCAAAGAGGCATCTGAGTCTGCCAGGGCAGCATTTCAGTTCCTGAGGTAGACTGCAGGAAGTCCCACAATTCTCACATAACCTTTATTGTCTTATTTTCAACTGGCTGCTGTAAGCTGTAAAAATGAATTTGAAACAAAACAAAATAAAACAAAAAAAACCCCACAAAACTCCAACCGAAAAAACACAAGACCTTTGCTTTGGGATATCCAGTCTTAGAACCTGATCCAATAAATAATATATATGTACATTCAACTTCGACACCATTAAAGCCAGACATTTTCTTTTAACAAAACCTGGCCCTCAGTTGTAGTCAATACCATACAGAGACATTTAGAAAGTAACAAAATCTCACAGGAAATTCTTTACATAAAGAGATTCAGAAATGAAAATACCATTCAGGGCACATTCACTGGTACATAATGGTACAGTTAAGCTGTTCGTTTCTAATTAGGCCTGTGATCAGAAAATAGCCAATTTTGCTTTCTGCTTCTTGGTATGTTCAACAATTTTATCAGCCAAAAACTGTTAGCTGCTGAATTTTTAACAATCCTTTATTGGATAATAAGGTTTTGTTTTCATTTCTTTCAAACTGCTGAAGCGTCCGTTAACAATTATAGTGGGGAAAAGTTTTCCACAGTAGGTGGGCCCCACAGTCTGTCTAAACCACGGATTAGCATTATAGAAAAAAAAATAGAAACCAGAGGGGGAAAAGCAAGGAACACTTTAAGTAAGGCAAGTTTGGTTTGGGGTGTGTACAGAATTAGGTTACTTCGTTACACATATTAAGCAAAGGAAATGAATACATTCAATGCAGTGAAACTTATATGACTCTGATCCTCTCTGGGTTGGCAAGATCCAGCCACCTAGTTGAAGTGGCCTTTAATTAATGGTCAAATCAAACTATAGTTGTTACTTAAGGAATAATATGAGGTTTTGACAGGAGAGTTGGTCAAATCCCTGGCAGGTGCATGCTTGTCTCAAAAGCTCACTCTGTCCTGCTGTGATGTTTTAGTGACCAGTTCCAAGGACAAGGTCCTTTTGGTTTGCAGAAAGAATTGTTCATATTTAAGTCAAGAAAACCTACTCCTCTCATTACCTTGGGACGATTTTCTCTCCAAACAAAACCAAGTTTTTCCTATTCCTTTTTTCATTTCTAAGGCAAAAGAATGAAAGGGTTTCTTATTCGTACATTTACAAGGTACATTCCTTCCTTATGTTCAGAAGACAGTCTGGGGGCTTGTGGATAACCTCTGCTTTGCTCTCTGGTCTCACCTATGAGACAGCATCACTTTGGGATCTTTGAGATAGCACATGAGAAAGAGTGTTTGTTTTGGCCATCTGCCTGAGTGCTGAAATTTTAATACAAATGAGTGCCTGAATTGCTGTCTGGGTTGGGGAGACAAAATCAATGACTGCAGAAGGAAAGAGGACAAAAAGAGATTTTGAAGGAAAAAATAAAGAAAGTTTAAATGCACTGAAAATAGGGCCAGTGCAATCCAAGGAGCAAAGGAGAGTTTTAAAGGACTTTTATTAAAAACTCAATATTGCTTTTAATTTTTTCAAACTTCAGCAATTTCCCATACGGGTATGAAAATTAATGAGAAAATGAAAAAAAAAAAAAAAATCCAGCCATACTAGACCAACAATTTCCATGCGTAAGGTAAAAGAATAATTTGTTTCATCATTATAAAAAATAATCTGATGACCTTTCTTTCAAAGACTCTGAAGCAGCGAGGTAAAATTCAGCATCATGATTAACCATTTTGACAAGGATATGGTTTCTGTTGCAAAACCTGGGCATAGCCAAACCTCTGAAAATTCTCCCTTTGCCTACATTCATTTCTCCTTTTCATCAGCCAAAGTTGCTACAGCTTTCAACCCCACAAATCATCCTCCAACTTTCACGCTTTCTAAAGTGCATATTCTGCCACTCCATAGAGTTGATCTCCTATTTGATACTGGACTGCATTTTGCAAAGATAAATTAATTGTTATGAATCTTGCAAGTATTATCACAGTCACAACAGTATGAAAAAAATACGTGAGGAAAAATTCTGCCAAGGGAATAAGGTTTGAATAAAGTATATTGAATAAGGCACAAGGTTACAGTCTGAATAATTAGAAGAACCCAGAAAGTAAAATCACTACATATATATATTAAAGGATATTACAAATTATATTCACAAGAAAAGAGGATGGAATTATAGACAGCTTTAAATCTTAATTTTTAAATTTTTCACCTTACTAAACATCTGTAAAGTACAGCTTGATACACCTAATACCTTTATACAAAAAAAGTAAATGCAATTGTGTGTGTAGAATCAATGCATGTATACAGGTACATAAAGGTACACACAGACATCCAAATTAAATGAATGAGAAAGGGTGCTGCAATGTAAGGATGTAGGATGAATTGTGTCTACCTCATTTGTAATTGCACAGTAACCATACGGAGAAGAACTATATAACCCATCCCATGTGGTATATACTGACTAGGTCACATTCAGCTGAACTTCCTGGTCTGCCCGAGTGGATTTCCTTGCTTGGTGGGGCCCACCAAACTGACTCCAAAGGTGAAAAGAAGTTGTGCTGTTTTGACAGTCAATAGGACAGTCTCACTGCAGAATACAGTGACAGAAATGCTTGAAAGCTTTAAGCTACAAGAGGTGATGCTAAGAATTGGCTGTTTGCTGTGAAATGTATGTGTTGTAGGTTTTGGTGCTCGTATTTGAATCGACCCAATATTACGAGCAAAGGAAAGTCTCCCTAAGGTATGAGATAACATAGGGCCTGTCTGCTGAAGAGCTGTACTTAACCTTCTGTGCTGTCAGGAAATTGAGACCGCTCAGGATCTCTTGCCCAGTGGCATAAGGTTTCTTCTCTTTTAGATTGTGCTGGTTGAGATTCTTTCAAGTCTCAGGCTTCTTCAGTTTCTGCTTCACCTGCTTTACCAGGGTAAACTTTTCTATCTGTGCTTTGCACTCTCCCATGCTACTTTAATAGGCTGCTACGCCTGAAGCTCCAGGTGCAATGAGCTCAGTGAAATCAATGGAAAATCATCTGTGTGCACCAAAGGCCAGATTTTGATCCATTGTGTTGAAGCAGAATGATCCTCATTAACCTAACAGGTAACGGCAGCAATGAGCGACACTTCTGTAATATCCATGAAATCACTATTTCATGATACCAGTGAGAGCCTAGGGGAGAGGTTTCTTGGTTGCAATAATTAATAATTTACAAAAAGCTTTAACTAAGCAAGACATAGCCCACCTGGAAATTAGAATGAAAGGATATTAATGAAGCTGCAATGCAGATGGTGATGTTGAAGGTGATGAAGAATTTATTAGGGAGACAGCCATCAGAGGCTATGTAGTATATGAAGCATAAAACTGCTATAACTAATGACAGCGAGTAGTTTAGGCAAGTAATGGACAGTACAGCTACAAAAGGGAACATGGAGATATATTATTTAGTAATAAAGTTCTCATAAAAATGTGAAATATGAAGTAGAAAGATTAATATGATTGCAAAAGCCATCTTAAATATCCATACCCAACTTGTGCCTTTTAAAAGACGTAGACTGAATTTATGACCAAGTAGCAACACGTAAGCCACAGCGTTTATTTACATAGTTTATGTAAACTACTACAGATCTTTGGGCTTAATTTATTGAAATAATGTTTGAAAGTGGTTTAATTTATTGCATTAACAATAGAGCAGATGCTGTATTTCTACCTGCCAAGTGATCCAAGAAGTGTAGGTCAGGTTATCAATCATCATATCATACTCCAGAAGAACCTGGGACTGCAGGTTGGTGGCTGCTCTGCTTTAATGATTTCAGTCTTCCCTGAGACTGAGCAATAATCCCTTCTCTACATCTGCACTGCTGGAATTAATCTTAGTGCAAAACCTGAATGGAAGAGTTGCCTCCAGAAAGACAAAACAAATATAAACAGTGCTTAAGACTCTTTTTTTCTTTAGCATTTTGTATGCAACTGGAGATAGAAAATATTTATTTTAATTAAACCATCTCTTCTGTGGTTTTCTTTTAGTAGTAGAAAACCGAAGAAGAACATTAGATTATATTAACACTGGTGTGCAGAAGAGGTGAGTGGGGGGAAATTACTGGGGATACTGGGCTACTTTAACGAGCTCTTTGAACCTACTTTTCTCTGACTGGTCTGGATTTATAATACTTTAGGAAATGTGTCTTTAATGTGTACACTGATCAAGCTTACTAATTAGGGAAGCCATTTGTTTTTCTGGTAGGTTTTTAAATACATGAACTCTTATCCCAGACCCAAATCACTACACTTGAATGTGAATTTTCTGTCCAAAAGAAGAGATTGTTCCAGTGCAGATAACCTGTAATACAAAAAGCACTGCAAATTGCTACACTTCAGTCCACAATACAGGTTTATCCTTCTTCCCAGATTAAAACCAAAAAATTAGTTCAAGATATTCTTGATAGTATCAAAAAGGGGATTTTCATTCATTTGCCTGAATTTATACATAATACTTGTCTTTAGTGGAATTACAATAACATGAGATTGGCACAAAGTAAGACATGAAAGGATTTTCTTGAGAACATTGACATTGATCATTTATCTAGAAGGACGGCTAATTTCTCAGCCACTCTTTTACTTAATGAGGTTTTAATTATTATTTGTGTCAAAGCATTCTTCTATAGAGCAGTACTTTTGGAAATGCCATCAGTACTTAGAAACACTGCATGCATCTGTGGTTTGCTGAGATGATTTTGGAAAGAAGTAGATGTTGAACCGATACATTTTTGACCAAGACAGTAACTGGCAAAAATCTGGGATGTGATAAGATGCTTTCTGTCAGAGTTTTCTCAATCATCCATTTCAATGTGGAGAGTTAAAATGGAGGTGCCTGCCAACACTGAGGGTAAACTGTGTCTCCAGAGTACTCAGTCTCCTCTGATCGTAAACCAGCACTTAAGTGGTGAATAAAATATATATATATACACACACAAATCAATTCAGATAAATAAAATCAGCTCCTCTGACAATGTTTTCTGCAGGGCATGGATGGCTTTGCAGCATAGGGATAGGGAGCTAAGAATTGAGGTTTGCATTTGAAACGTAAGCTTTGCCAACCAGTACAGGTGATAGACTTTTGTAATGGTGATTATGGGACAAATACATCCTGAAACAGTCTAAAGACTACCCCACGTGAGTTCACTTTTTTAAAGAAATGGAAAAACTACACTGACAATCATTTGCATAATTCAGATACGTACTGAATGAAACAGAAAGGGTTATTTTGATATGTCAGCAGTAATATATTCACAAACTCTGGGTCACTGACTATTGAGAGATTTATGGTATCTTCTGATGGGTAGTAGTATGAACAAATCTATAGCTTTTGTGGCCTTGGGGCACTTGTTTACAAATCATATAACAACTGCTATGAGGAATATTCCATTTTCCTTTTAAATTCTCTTTCTTTCTTTCTTTCTTTCTTTCTTTCTTTCTTTCTTTCTTTCTTTCTTTCTTTCTTTCTTTCTTTCTTTC
>JANIJG010023836.1:0-19442 GCA_024611175.1 Megaceryle torquata | reverse complement strand
TTTAAATGGCGTGTGGACCTGGTGCTTGGGGACATGGTTTAGTGGGGAGCTTGCAGTGTTAGGTCAAAGGTTGGACTGGATGATCTTGAAGGTCTCTTCCAACCAAAGACATTCTGTGATTCTGGCACAACAGAGGAAACATAACTTTAAAAGAACTTAAATACTATATTTACATCTTTTAGTGGTGGAATTATTATTATTTTGTTGTTGTTAACTTTTTTCATTTTCTCTTGTTACCATTGATAGTCTTTACACAAATCCCAGTCAAAACGCAGTGGGGGGAGAGTGTAGCACAGGGGACTGTCTGAAGGTTTCAATGCTGAGGTAACAGGATAGGGAAAAGGATAGTAAGCATTCTAGTTTTCTGATTTAAAGCTGCCCAAGCACAGCCTTTGTCAGTATGATGTCCAGGCCATTTACAGAAACAATACAGGCCATTTTTCCATGAAACATTAGAATTTTTTCTATTTTAGGATAATTTATAAATATTTTAGAGACCAACTTCCTTTTCCAGTGAAAACCAAGGTGATTAAAATACACAAAACAACTGTACATGGAAAATGCACATTTTCCAATGGCAAATCCAGCACTTTTTCTTATTCCTTTTCAGTCATAGTTCACTGAATCACATCTGTCAATACAGGTAAGCTTCACAGAACATGCTTTTCTTTCTCAGTAATTATAACATTAATTTGCATATGCTGATCCCTTTCCTGGCTTAAGGTATTTTGTAATTAATTAGTTCCATGGAGTGGTTTAAGAACATAATATAACAAGATGAGGGCATAATTTCATGGTTATTCAATAAATTCCATATACATAAGAAATTTAATAATGCACTTGATTTTAGGAGGTTTGCCTATTTCATAGGGCATTTGTGGAAAGTCCAAAAGAGGTTTTTAGGGTGTTCTGGATGACTTGAGGAAAAGGGCTAGAGCATTTTACAGTTGATTAGGCAGTCTTTAAACACAGCAAAAATAAGATTTGGATTGCAAATGCAACTCACAATGAACTTACCTGCTTGTGTCTAAGAGGGTGACATGCTTCTAAAATTACTTTATTGTTGGCAATATTTCTATGCCATTCAATGCAAGGGCTTGTGTTGCTCTGATATGTACTCTGCATGCTGGTACTTAGCAAGCTGTAGCCTAGAAACTCACTGGGAGAGGCACTCATTCAAAATTTCTTTACTTGCCAATGTGACAGGGAAAACTGTAAGGAGTAAATGGTCAGGTACAGTCCAAGGAAATCTGTCATGTATTAGAGGCCAAAGTTTTGTATTGCGCATAAATGGCAAGGGTTTGGTAGCAGCAGGTGCTGAAGGGGAGACTTGTGGTCACCACTGCCGCAGTAATTGCCTGCTGCCATCTAGGGCATTCCCCCTCTGGCAGCTGCTGCTTGTATTGCAGAACTCTTCCCCTAAGTCTTTGTCATATTACAGTTACATAAAGGTCTCAGGATATTATTTTCCCATTTTCATTTTGGAAAAGCATCTTATCTTCAAAACTATGCATGGACATGAGGAATGGTTATCAGGGCTGTGAGGGTACTTACAGGCCTTAACAGCCCTGCCCGGCCTCACACGGGACTTCACACCCCTTGCTGATGGGCATAGAGGGTATATTTCCGCTTGGGTCATTACTCCTCGCCTAAGCTCTCAGTTATGCCTGTATCCAGCTCTGCCACTGCCATGCTTATGCCTGGCCATGAACCCCATTGGTCTGAATCCAGACACGTGGACCAATTTCCTACCTGGACCGTGACTCAGCCTCATCACTCTGTTTACCATCACTGGGCCTAATCTTGGCGTGCCAATCAACTTTCTAGCTTGACCTTGGACTTGCCTCATCACCACAAACTTCCTTGGTGATCTGCACTTCTGGTTGAACATGGCCACTATCCCCAGTCCTGTCCCACCTGCCTTGGCTAGCAAAGCCCCCACGCCCTTATCTCTTAATGAGCAGCCTGACAAACCCTTACTGCAACCTGACAATGGCCACTCCATAACCCTTTCTTATTTTTTACTTTTTAGAAAAAGACTACAAATGCTACTGAAGTGTCTTTACAGCCTTGTCAGAGAGCTTCATCTCCATTTTACACTACAAAGGAAAGAAAATGGGCCCGGGTTAAGATAATTCTCCAAGCCTATATACTGTCTGCACCACTGAAACTCACTTGTAGTGCTGCATTCCTCCTGAATCCCAGGGTTATTATAACAGAGTGTGAGAAGCAACTTAAGCAAAGACACAGACTTTGGTAGCATCAAAAAAAATCCAAACCCCTATAGCATTGTTTAAAATTAAGAAAGTCATAGCTAAAATACTTCTGAGGTCTACATATGAAAAATGAGAACCGCATACTTTCTAATACTTGTAAATGCTTTGACGAAAGTCAAAATTACCTAATTAATCACTGTTCTAAAGTATGAAATTTATGACTTGACTTCATAATAACATGACATCATTGTTGTATAGTTTCATTGGTCATCTGACTTTCTGTTTCATTGGATCATACTCCCCAAGTACTTGTACTAATAGTAAGAATTAGTAAGTTCCTTCAACAGAAATCAATTAATTTGAATTTCAAGCCATATTACTGCTACTGAGGATCTTAATGAGAAAATAATCCTACATTACAGGCAATATGAAATATTTTCCTTTTTATGTTCATGGCTGATTCAACACGGGCAAAAGATTTTTATGATGAAGCTGATTTAAAAAAAAAAAAATTTCCACTATAAGTGGAGAAATACTCAAACGGAGAACAGACTGACAAGAGCTGACAATTCACCCTGATGCTAAGTCGATACATTCTGACACTATCTGTCTTCAGAATAAAAAAGGACTTCTATCCTACATGCTCTGAAGATGCTGAATAAGGTGTAAACCAGTTTGAAAAGATGCATCAGAGAGAAATTACGTTCACTGAAGGAAGCTAACACTGAAAATAGGACTTGTGTATTTTTTCCATTGCAATTTATACTTGTTAGCAATAAGGACATACATTATTTTTGAAACGCATGAAATATCCATCTGTTTTCTGGATGTGAATGATCTTTCTACTTTAGTCACATTCTCATTAAGTGGCATCCATCATTACTTGCTCACTGAGGCACTGTACACAGGAGAGAGAAACATTTAAAATTATTTAAACTAAACTTAGAAAGACCCTTGATGGCTTTTGAGTCTCATAACTTCCAATAGACCTTCTGCTTGTAAAAATATACAAAATAAAGGAAGATACTCTGGCTAAAACAATCTTGCACATTATTGATTTATGTAGCTGGCTTCAAGACAGCAATTTTTAAGTCACACTGGAAAGCTGAAATAAGGGAAAAGTCTCCCCTTAACCTCTGCACACATTTTTATTATAATTGTAACATTTTTGAGAACAAACTGCACAATTCCAAATCACGTCACAAGTATAAAATATCTTTTATCACGTTAAACTTCTGTTACATAGCAGTCACCTGCCTTTAGAATTTTCACTAAAGCTAAAGAAATCAATGGGACTGACCCATTACCATTCACCTGAATAGAAGAGCTTCTCAATATTCTAGTACATTTTCTCCTGAGACCTTAGCATGTGCTGCACATTATCTTGCTTTTCATGTCAGTATACATCTATGAATAACCATTAAGATGACCATATGCAGATACCAGAAGTGATTTAAAAATGTTTTAGAAGTTTGTAAATTATTTTGTTTTGCACTTATAATTAGCATAGTGCCTTGCAAGAAACTTCAACAATAATTTGGGATCTTGATGTGCAAGGAAATCAGAAAAAATATGGAGCAGAAAACATCTGCTGATGTTCATAGAATCAACTGATTCTTTGAACAAGAAAAACAAGTAATGAGACTGAAGGAAAATCAGAAAAAACAAGGACACCGCACTGAGAAGTTCTCATAAAGCAAAGCAACTTTGTTGATGACAGTAAAGGTCAGAATTCAATCCAACAAGAAATCTAAGACTTAATAAAACAGAACAATGATTTTACACACTCACTGTAAATGCAGTGGTGTAGATGAGAGAAGAGTTGCTTTAATTGTATTTGTACACTCTGGGAAGTAATACCGTATATTGTAAATAATACCAGAAAACTTCTTTAATTTCTTAAAACTTAGGTTCCGGGGAATATTGTTCATGGAACACAGAAACTCAAATGAACTAAAGCAAGATTGTAGCCTCTGAGATGCATATGATTTAATCCCCATATTTCACATTCACTGTGTGCCCCATCAAGGTGTTTGCTCTTTCAAAATGCAGCAACACTTTGACAAAATTATGTGGTACAGAAACTAATCTCTTGGTTTGTTGCCACTAGTTCCTTCCATATACATTGTGTTTAAAAAAAAATAAACCAATGACAACATTAGTATTTAATATACAAAGATCTAGAATAGGGGGGAAAAAAAGGTGAGTCTACAACTGAAACTGAATGTCACTGTCCAACACTCACATAGTCCATATGTACAGAACCAATTTCCTTGTCAGGTCCTAGGTTCTGAAAGCACAATCTAGTAACGTGGATGCAAGGTAAGAAAAATAATAAATAGTGCAAATACATAATAAAGTAACAAAGACATCTGTGTAATTGCTAATGATATCAAGGTTTAGTTAGTAAGGATGATATTAGTAGATTTCAGAAGCAGGCATCTTGATAGAAAAAAATAATTCTAATTTAATATCAAGCAGCTTTAAAACTTGCCAATAAAAAATGAATTTAATTTAAATAGTTTGCAAACAAATTGAACCCCAGATGAAGGCTGCAAGCACAAAGATTAGGCCACTTATTCCTCCTGAAAAGAATTCATAATACTGCAGTGTTAGGCCTTTAATTCATTTCTATGAAAGGGTGATACACAGCTCTCTAGTGTTCACATTACAGTGAACATATCTAATTAGGTGTTTAGAGAGGTTTCTCTTTTGTTTGGTTGTGGGGTGGTTGTGGTTTTTTTTTGGTTGGTTGGTTTAGTGTTTTGGGGGGGTTATTTTTGGTTGGTTGGTTTGGGGTTTTGTTTGTTTGTTTTTTATGGATTTTTTTTCTTCTCCTTCTGTAAGATTCACCTTTACTCAAATCTTTCCTGTATCCCAGTTAGTTCACTAACACCTTCCCAGTGAGGTAATTTACAACTGTTTCATCAATTGTAAACAATCTTAGGTTTCAAAGCATCCTCACAACACTGCCTTTTATCATATTCAGAGCTCCTCTGTTTTAGATGAAGCTACCAAATAAATCTCATTTTTAGGATGAATTCAACCTTTTCTGCCTTAGGGAAAAAAAAAATCATCTCATTATTATCCCCTACATACCCATCTTCCTCACTTTAAGATCCTAAAAAGAAATCGAGTCTTTCATGCTTGCCTTTCAACAAAATCCCCCAGTGGGTGAGTAGGAAGATTCAGTGCTTGCTATATTAATTCACAGCTAGTAAAAGACTCTGCAGCAAGTCGGAAACAATGTGGATATAAAACAACAGTGTTCCATTATGACATTCTCACATATCATCCTGCTCTTAATTAACACTGCATCATTTTAAAGGGTAACTAAAACTTTTATTTTCAATTCTGAAAGCATCCTTTTAATTAATGGCCTAGAAGCTTGATCTTCAGCTATCTTGAATGGCAGTTTTGAAAACAGAATCATGGCTCATGCACTGTTTAGGATTTGTGCCATTTCTTGCTAGAACCTGTTTTACTTTAAAACATTTCTATCATTGTTTGGGACTCCACCTACACTTAAGAAAGGCACCCTAGAAGTAGGAAGACAGTCTCTGCTATTTGACAGTTAAAGACTAGGGAAAGGAGAGGAAATTTTTCCCAACACCATCTTATTGCCATTTCTAGAACGAGAATAGAAATAGTACAAAGATATTGAGTAATGAAAGAGTGAACAGAAATCTCCTTAGCTTTAACTGTAGTACCTGATTTTAAAAGAGTTCTTTCATCATCTTTTAGTCCACATAAAAATACTGTCCCACATAGGCCATAAGCCACTGCCTTCTGGAAGCCTGGAGGCTATACTAGAAAAAGGAATGTTCAGCCATTTGTTTCTTCTTCTGTTTTAGGAACTCATTACTCAAGACAGATACATTTGACTCTCCTCACAGCATGATTCCTAAATTTAACAAATCAGTTTAAATCAGCTGCTTTCATTAGCACTGGGTTGAGGTGTTCCAGTTGAGAACTCTGGGGTACTGCTTTTGTTGACAAAATTCTGATGTTACTTTCTGTTCAAGAGTTCAGTTTAGAAGTAAATTATCAGTGTAGGCCTGCTCACAAGTCAGGACAGAATTTAAAAAAAAGGTATCCTTCTTTTGGACTCATAAAGGACATAGCTAAATTCACTCCATTAATCTCTACAAATGAAAGGATGGGATTTGTCATTAGGTAGACTCCTAACAAAGGAAATCACCTACAGCATCTCCAGAAATGCTCTTCAGGAACTTCGAGAAGCTTTGTGCTCTATCTGCACAAACATGGCTTAAAGGCAACAGGTGATCCCAGATTTATGTAAAAGTTAATTTAATTTAGAATATTCAAATGTAACGTTTTCCATTCAACACCTACTTCAGAAGATGATGTGGAGTCACATTTACTCTTCCATCCCTGGAGACTCTGTGCTTATTCTAGTCTTATACTTCCCAAATTCAAGACTGCTACTTACTTTGGTATGCAAATCATATGAGTCAGGAGACAAAAATATCCAAATTAACAAAAATGAGGTGTTTAATTATGTTTCCTATTTACACGCATCAGACCAAAAAAATGTTTGGTTTTTTTTTTTCCAACTGTGTGTTTCTACAATTGTTAAAGGAAGAAAGTTTCTTTCCTAGATAAAATCCTGTTTATTACAAGTTAGGTTTGCTTGCAAAGCTGCCCACTGCTGCCATATATAACTTTGGGGGTGCCATTTCAAATTCTGAGCCCAGCTTGTTTTATCATATAAAAGGAAAATACCTCATGTTAAGCAGTTCTCAGATCGATTCCCTTCAGGCAGGTTATTCCCCTGTAGTAACACATTTTGGTTCTTTGAACACTTATATTAATGTGATATTAAAAAAATAGGTCATCCTTTCACACTCAGGCTCTTCAGTCTTAAAAGAATAATTCACTAATTCACTCTGAGAATTTCCATTGTTTGTTCATCTGAGTCAATAGGCTTTAATTACTAGGATTCCTGACAGACACTTCCAGGCAATAAGGAAATAAAAAAAAAAAAAGAAAAGCCACTAAATTTGCTGAGTAAAGATTAGCTTGTAATAGGCAGACTTGCTCAGATTCAGCCAAACTACACATTTTGCAGACTGCAGGTAGAGATGTGTAACTAATACTGGCTCAAAGACCATGTTGTAACAGTCACCTGGAATAAGGTAAAGAACCCTTGTAAACCACATGAATAAAAACAACCCACCTTGGTCTGCTGTGTCATCCTCCCAAGACTTACTATGGCCTGTCTTATCACTAAAGCCTGCACAGAATACCCACGCACACTCTGTTACAAATACTATGGAATTTCGGGTCAGGGTTTTCCAAAATTATAAAAATTTAAGCAGTATAGAAGTATATAAACTGCAATCACCAATTGCACACACATTAAGTATGCAATTAAAAGCTTATTCTATTTTTGGCATTTAGATTACTTTTTTATCACCCCTTCAGGATAGTTATTTTTACTCTCACATAGGACATTTGCTGGTTTGCCATAATTTCTGATGAAGAAGCTGTAACAACACTTATTTTGATACCACTTGTTTTGCATGTGACAAGGACTTTTAGATAAATGAGTTTGTCACTATAAATGGATTTCTCAACCTCTCAAGCTTTTGTTTATGTTCTTAAATCATAACACATTTTCTTCAAACTCGATTTGATGGCAAAATACAAGGAAATTAAGTATAGCAGATAAGCTAGAACTGTACAAACACTGTTTCTGTCATTTATCATGCGTTAAAAAAATACAGCTACATACCAAGAAAAATATATTTAATCTTTGCACACTGCAGACTACCTGACTGAACAGGAAAAGAGGACAATTATCCATGGGAACACAGAGAATCCCAACTTTAGATCCTGGAAATATAGTCTAACACTTTCCCTAAGATCTATATGGCACCTAACATTTTATTTTACCTGTGGAAGCTCAGACTATTGTATGAATGCATGTCATTCTCCAGTTACATGAAACCCAACCAAACTCCTGCTCCCTGCTCCAATCCTGCTTTGCCCTCCACCAAAAAAGAACATACTGAAGGCTAAGCAGAACAAAACCCCATGGAAAGTAGCTTAAGACAACAAGAGCTTATACCAAACCTTTCTGAGGCAGTATTCAGTTCCAACTGTTTGGAAGCCAGAGACCTTATGAACCAGTCTCTCTAGTTAAAATTACTCAACAAATTTATTTTCCATGAATTTACTTAGCATTTACTTAGCTTTATTTTTAGTATTTACATATACTTTGAGGAAGGGGTTTCACAGCTTATACATCACTGAAAACATACTGCTGTTTGAGCTTACCACCTTCATTGTAGGTTCTACTATTAAAAAAAGCAGCAATTACACCCTCTTTCAAATATATTACAGATCTTTGTCAATGTGTTATCTTAGTGATCTGTTTCCACCCTTTTCAGACTAGTGCAACTATCATGTTTAACTCTGTTCCTTTCCTAACAATTCCAGACATTCACATTGCTTCTTAGCAGTCCATGATCTTTCCACAGAACTAGTGTTACTCCTGAGGAGTTAATGGTCAGTTCACAGCTCATTGCTTCACATGCAACATTAGGGTTTCCACATCCATATGGATCACTTAAAATTCAACGTAGCTCAACAAAATCTCACATTTTAGCATCCAGTTTCTGGTACTCTTCAGCCTTTACTACTGTAAATTATTTAATATAATCAGAACTTCTGATTAAACTTTGACTCCTCTATTGAGCTTCTTACAGATACTGTATTCCCAAACTGCAGGCTTTGAGTTCAGTCACTAATGTATTTCCTATGAGCCCATGTCAATATTCACAAAACTACTCAGTCCCCGGGACTTGTCTGAGTTTAATGTTGTAGGTGATTCAAGAATTAAAGCAAACTCACTAGAGACAAAATAAAACAGTTAATGGATGAGATGTGTGGGCTCAACTCCCATGGAAACTGTAGAAATTAAGAATGTCGATGGATAAGAATTCACATTTGGCACAGTGCCAGAATAACTTTTTACACCAATGTAGATGACAGAGAAAAAATAACAGGATTTCTGCAATAAAAATATGAATGATGAAATAGTATGTATCATTATTATCATGAACCATAGTAACTTTGTTGGGGTTTTTTTTGCACAGGAATGCTGTTCAAACACAAGTTGTAAAATCAATTTGTAATCAGTTCTAGGATTCAAGAAACACAGATGACAAACTCTAGTTAGATCAGCTACCACACTGAATCGGTCAACTTAGACAATTTACACGCCAGTACAAGAAAACCAGCAGAACTAGAGTAACATTTTTTAGAAACTTTAAACTGAAGCAAATCACAGGAAAGCAAAAAAGACCCTAACAGCTCTCTTGTAACACTTTCAACCAGAATCAAAGTTATATAACCATTCAGACTGCACAATTAGAATAAAACTGTGCTTTAAATTAAGCCTATGAAAATAATCTCCCTGCAAAACGTAAGAAAATAATCACACACACAAAAAGAAAAACTTTGCAACTATCATAGCAGAGTTTTATGTCCATACCTGAATGTTACATTAAGTTCTTACCTTTAATATAGTCTCAAAAGAATCCACAGTGCAGTTCCAAATAGAAATTCATCATCTCAGCACTCGCAACTTTTTAATTCCTCTTAAGCAGGATATGTGAATTTGGACTACAGGGATCTAACTTAATCTAACTGCAATACTGAGAGAAAATTACAGTATTGTAGTAAAGGAATTCCACATCCATTGATACTGGAGCTTCATAAGATGGCAATAGGAAACACCAATTGCGTACAGATTTGTCTTCTCTTGACTTCTGATACATCACTGTGCTACTAGGGAGTTCTTCCTCCTATCTGGGAACAACCTGACACCTTCTCCTGAAGAAAAATACTCAAAACCATTCTTATCTTTTAAAGCATGCCAGAGAAGGAATATTTCCATCCTTCCTCTCTCCCTATTAGCTCATTCTTCTAGGAGCCTGATGAGGTTCAATTCCCTCTTCCATCTTAATTAACAGCAACTGTCCTCCAGGAGCATGCTTCACAACCAGGCAGTTGCCTGTTGCAAAAGGCCTACTGAAGCTATTGTGCTTTATATATAGAATTTTAAGTCAAGAAAAAAGAATAGGGGTAAGGTCTCTGACCTGGAGAAGTCATGTGCTGTAAGTGCCATATGATATTAAACAGCCTCTGAATAAACTAAACAACAGCACCTGCAGCAAGGATGAGTTCTTCCAGCTGAGGGCCATAACAACTAGATGAAGGTGATATTCTTCAAGGATTTCTTTTTGGCTCATTTCCTCTACACCAGAACAGATTCATTAAGAGGAAGAGAAAGCATGTGTACCACAAAACACTGGGGTAAGCTTACTTACAAAGAAAAGGGAATAAACCTTAAGCTTCCAACTTATGTGGAAGCAAAACTTCCCATGTACCGGGAGAACTTTTCAGTGGGAAGAACCTATGCTTTAGACCAGGCAACAGCTGAACAAACTTTTTTTTTTTTTTGCATTTACATGACTAGATTCCAGCTCATAAACACATCAAGTTCTCAATTTTTTCTTTTTATTTAGTCTAGATTTACCCAAATGAACCCAAACCAACAGTTTTGTCTTATGATGAACAGAAATAGTAACATCCCTACTTCTAGCTACCACAAGTGAGAGCCACAATATGTGAGAACAGGTGTTCATGACACCATGCGTGTTTTCAAATGAACAGCCTTCAAAGCATACATGAATAAAGGGAGGTTGTTAATACCCAAAGCAAGAGCAAGTGTAAATAAATAGTATACTGTGACCAGTTTAAACTGATGCCTGCTTGAGAAATAAAAACCTACCACTGATAAACTGCAGTAAAAATTGGGATATGACACTCTTAAACACTTGTCAACTTGCCAGAGATACATCTACTCTGCACAACCCACCCCCCCAACACATTATCAAATAAATATCCTCTAAAGTGATGAATACCCTCTTAATTCAGCTAAGATGGTACATCTAGAAAAGAATATGCAACATGTTAAAATAGCAATGAAAAATGTGCGAGCAGCTTGATCTGTTAAAACTGTAATTTAAAGAGAGTCATTAAGAGCAAAATGACTCAGAAAATGTTTCAGTGCAACTCAAGAGTTTGTGAACTTACATTAACCTTTACCCATTTTATGCATAAGGCATGCAGCAAATGTCTGCTTTGCTCAGATCGAGTTTAAGGTAAATACACATTTAGATAGCTGTGAAGAGCTATGGGCTTTCTTACAAATCACATTTATAAGACTGCATGAACTTCCAGACTCATGCTTGTACTGAATTTAAAAGATCTGGGTGCTTATGACATTTTTTGAACCAACATTTTTCCCCCTCAAATTCAGTGAAAAAAAGTTCAGGATACTGTGTGGTTTTGTTTGTTTGGTTGGTTTTTTTTGTGTGTGTGTGTGTTTTTTGTTGTTTTTTTTTTTTTTTTTTTTTTTTTTTTTTTTTTTTTGTTTTTTTTTGTTTTTTTTTTTTTTTGTTTGTTTTTTTTTTTTTTGTTTTGTTTTGTTTTGTTTTGTTTTTTTCCCCAGGAGAATTTGATTATTTCTAAAGATAAGAATTTACTCAACTTAAGGTAAACATTCTTTTACATCTTACCATTGCAATTTAGAAGTTCTAAAATTTTTTAAAAAATTTATTTAAGAGAATTAAGCTGTCCATTCCACCTCGCTGCTGGAAATTTGAAGAAGGTTGCCTGAGCACTTTATCCCCTCCCCAGTAATTATACAAGTATCAGACATTTGGAGTTAAGAATCTATGTAGAAACCTGAAGCTTGAAGCTAGAAGAGTGAAAGAGAAAAAACAAAAAAAAACCCAGCAGATGTCTGAAAAGAAAAAAAAACACAACAAACCCAACAATCCTAAGTCATTAGTTCATGCCACAAATTATCAGTATTACATTCAAGTAGGAAATAGGAGCAGTCATGAGGAAGATGTGCAATAAAATGTATCTTTGAATATTTTTAAAACTATTAGAGTTACATGATTTAAGCAACCAAAGTTCTGGTTCGCCAAGCAGCTTGTACTCTACTACATGCAATGACACTTTTTTACATCTGAACTGTAAGATTTGTTTAGGTGTTACACAACTCTCAATAGAACTTCATTTTACTGTAGAGTCTACATAATCTCTATGTGATTCATTTGAATTTGATTTGTAATATACTGCCCTTCTCCAAGCAGTATCTGACATTAAATATTCATTTCTAACTGTTAGGTACTGTTTAAGCCCTGGCTTAAGAAGACACATCACTAGTGCATAATTTCTATTCTTCACTACCCCACAAGTGATAACATGGAAAGGACTGCCCTTTCTCATATAGCTATGTACATCAATTCTGCAGTGCATAACAAGGCTTACTATCAAATAAATATTAAGTAACATATTAAGTGTTACTCCTTCTAGGTATTAAAAGTCTCAGCCACATTCCAAACATGTGCCAATGTTTGCATTCCCTTTTCCCGATTTCTGCATGTTAGAACTTTGAGATTTGCTTATTTGCTATCCACTCCATTTTCCCCAGTCAGGAGAGTAACTTGCACTTTAAGCTGAAGTTGTAGGGTAGTAGCATGCCTCCAGGGCCTAGATCTCTAAAGCACACTCAACTATCTAGAGAATTGTGCGTCCAAGTAGAAGTAACATCTGTGCTAAGAAGTACTAGAAAAAGTGTAAAACTCCAGTGTTAACACCATCCTGACTTTAGTCCTCATAGCAGCTACTAGATTTGACTCTCCTGAACAGCTGAGCCCCAAATGAACACTTCTACCTGGCCGACCTTTATATTAATGGCACATCTGCAGGGGAGGAACCCACTTGCTACACTAAATCTGAGGTGGTCTCAATAAATACTATCCATAATATGTATTAAAAAAAAAAAAAAGAAAAGTAGATTTCCTATTTAAAAGAAATATGAACATATAAGGAGTAGCCTCTATTTTTTAAACTTTATTTGGGAAACTAATTAAAGTAATCATTGCTCAAATAATATCATAGCTTGACAGCCTTGACGTACCCTCAAAATATTTCTATCAACAGAACTGACCACTTAATTGTCTTATAAGTTAATTTTATTACTAACAGTTTCTATTAAGGTGTTTACCACACCAAGTTCTACACTGTTTGACAAGGTCATGTTTTTAGAAGATGATACTGCATAGTGTAGATAGCCAAAAATGTTTGCAGCACAGAAAACAACATTGTCTATATAAACAGTAGGCAACTGCATTTTGGTTTGTGATGTTTCATGTTCTATTTTATACCACTTTGCCAAATACAATGCATAAATTTCAAAAGAGTTCATTTCAGTTAATTCAACACTCAACATCCTAATAATCTTCTAACATCACACAGTGTACTGGGATCAAAGCCAAGCCTTTTATGAAAGTACAGAACATTAGAATGGCATTTACAACCTTGATCTCTAACTGGTGTATCCATAGAGCTTCTAGATCAGAATCTGACCGAAGCAGGTTTTGGAATAAAATGCTGATTTGAAGGATTTTTTTTTTTTTTTTTTTTTTTTTTTTTTTTTTTTTTTTTTTTTTTCCAAATATCTCATAAAGTTTTATTATTTTTGACAGAATATTGATGCTGTTTTGATGAAGCAATTCTAAGTCTGAATGGTTAACGTACAGATAAAACCTAAAGGAAAAGACATAAAGAAAGAGAGCAAAGAATCTGCTAAGTCTTCCTCCTCCCCAGACAGGCAATAGCAGACTTCTATTTTCTTGTCCTTCTTCCACAATATAATTTTCTTTTTCCTTATTCTCTCCTCCCAATACTGTACCATTCCCATAGTCATTACTGTGACATTTAGCTACTGAAGCAGGACCATGTCAGATGCCTTTCACTGCTGTAATCAAAGATCTGTGTTTATACTTTGTTGTCCTGAAGCAAGGGACTCAAACACAATCTTTTTGCTACTAACTTTCTGCCCTAGTACTACCCAGTTAGCTCCAGTGGAATGTTTACGCTTAAATGGCTGTAGACAGATGCAAGAAAAAATTCACTAAAGTGATTTAGTTAATCCTTCAGAAAAAAAATAAAGACTACCAATTGCAATTGAGTTCAACTGGGTTAGGATGCAATGGAACCAAACCCCGAATCCTATCCAGCAGCTGGCATTAAATACTTAATTAATCAAGGTTAACTACAACTATCAATCTATCAGATGTTTAACTGCAGCTATCACTGCTCTCTGCTTATTGTGACACGACATTAGACTTCATTGTGAATGAATTACAGATGCTAAACCCCTCGCATAAAAAACGACAAGCCTTTAATGGCAAGGTATAGTATGGGCAATATGTATTTTATTAGCTTAAAGTCCTAAAGGTATTACTTCAACTTTCTTTTTCTCTAAATGAAGATAACAATGTTTAGGTTATCATTATGGTTCTTCATTTGTAAAGGAAGATAACAACAATACACTTTTAACTCTGCAGAAACACAGCTACAACTCATACTAGTTTGAAAATACAGGCATTAAGTTTGGTAGTAAACTCACCACCACTAGGTAGCAGGTTGAAATTAATACATAATTAGCTTGAGGTAGTATTTTAGGAATATGATTCTGAGCTCACCAATTACAGCTGCTTCTTAAAGCTTAATAAAAACATAATTAAAAAAATGTTAAAAAAAAAAAATTAAAAAGACTAGGAATTCTCCAGAATAACCTGAAGAAAGAAACCATCTGCATTCCTTGAAATACTGACATGCAGCCATCTGCTGTACCTAACTCTACCTAACCATTACCAAACTGTGCTATTAGTATCAAACAGTATCACTCACTGGAAACTAAAGGAAGAAATAATCATTCCCTTGCTGGACAACTTCCAGGGCTTTCTTTTTTTTCCTTTCTTTTACCACTGCACTACAGCCACCTTGTAATGTATTAACAAGCTCTCAACTCAGTCATTAGTAGTCTCTTTATATAAAACTCTTCACAAAACTACAAAAAATGCTATGCATTCTGAGGCATGCACTTACAACTCCAATTTTAAGCTGTCCTGGTGGAAGCCAGCTGAAATTAGTGGTATGATCACACTATCAATTAAATGATATTGCAATCACACACTTAATTAAGAAAGAACCAGAAATTACCTATGAGAAAAAGGAAATAGTGAAACACTCCAACTTGTGTTAATTTTCTCAAAAAATGCAGAGATGCTAGAGCAACACTGACATATTTGCCAAGACCAAGTAGTTGATTAAACTTCATTTTTGTTAAACCGGATATATCTTTGCACTTAAATATATATTTCCCCTTGTTGGTGTCTAGTGTCCAATAAGCTATTTAATACTTGAAAATTGTCAAAGTACAGTTATTCTGTAAAACATGATACTGTAACATGATATGCATGATACATTACACTGTTTAAAACAGTGCAGCACAGCAATGCAATAATCTTCATATAAATGCTAGACCAGACATTGGCCACAACCTTGGTTTACTACATTGTTTTAACAGTGGAAAAGAACAAGCAACACCAAGAGGCAGTGTTTCTCTACAAATGTTACTAAAATAATGTCAGTTTAAAAGTGCAAACAAAAGCCAACAAAAATCCAATACAGCTCTCAAAGGACTATTCAATTGCATACTGGCTACAGAACCACCTCTACTTCAGACTGAGAAAACGGTTGGCAAGGAACCCACAGGAAAGGACAAGAAACCTCTGTGGTTGGAAATTACAGTATTTATAGAACTTGCTCTTTGGATCATTTGCTGTGGTGAAAGACACTTGCATGCAAAAGCCCAGCCCTTAAGTTTTCTTTAGAGGGCTTCCCATGGTGTCCGTGCATGCTGGACACATGGCATAATTTTCTCTGTGAAATCTGGAAACTCAGTTAAACTGTCATGAAGCAACATGTAACACAGCAAATTCTTCTCTCTGAACTGCTGTGTCTTCTGAGTGTATCTGTTCACAGTTTCAAAAAAAGATTTTTTTTAAATTTAGTTTTTGAACAACGTTCTCAGCACTTGCAACCCAACAGCCAGGAATTTGTGAGACATAATATGTAGTCATTCCTATGAAAATCTTGTGAAAATGAGAGCACCTTAGAGATATATATGTATTTTTTTGTGGGGAGCACATTGCTGTATTATAAATCTGACTCAGATTAATGAAATTCTTTATCTACTCTGGGCAAATGTGCTAAAATGTGCTTCAGGTTTCTATGTGGAAGAAAAGTGTTATATTCTCTTCACTATTACTACATCAGGAGAAAATAGAAATCAACTGCCTAATGCATATCCTTGCTTAGAACCTTCCCCTAGCAAAAATTATCTGCATTAGTGGCAGAGGGGGTTTTCTTGGGAGATTCGGTACTCCCACAGCATTCTGACAGAAGAACTATCCTGACTTATTTTAAAAAATAAGATAAAATAAAAAAAAATACGAGACTTAGAAAAAAAGCATAGCAAAACAAGCCAAAATGGAGTGTTCACACTGCTATTAGCTGTAGTGACTACTCATTGTCATTGGACCTTCTCTGTTGTGAGGCACCTTCAATCTCAATAGCTGCTACTTTTTTCTAATTGAAAAGGTACAAAATATATGTCAATAGAAAGCTGAAGTAGAAAATTTCAGAGTAAATAGAATTCCTACCTAGAAACAAAATTTCTATTCCTTCTGCTCTGTAATAATTGGAATTCCAGTTGTGGAAAAGGCTGTTTTTCTTAATGGCATTATCTTAAATGAAAATGAACGTATCGAGTTTTATGTCAGAATTCTCTTAGCTTTTCTCTTCAAGTGCCTGCAAGCTACATGCTGCCTGAGACTATATGCATCTACACCCAGTAAAAGGGAAGTGACCTTCTTACACAGGTGCTCTGTATGAGCACAGACTCTGAAAGTGAAAGGATCTAAGCTTTAGAATAAAACTCATGTCCAACTTTTCTGTTGGTGGTGGTAACTGCAGGAAAAAAAAAAAAAGATTGCAGAGTAGGCAGATCTTGGGATGTATTCAGCTCAAAGCATATTCAGATATTACTGTACAGATTGTTAAAAGCAAAATAAACCAGAAAAAGTGGGTACACAACTGAAATGTACATGTTTAAATACAAGGTCCCACGATACTAAATTTATCTAGATGAAAACAATGGAAATAATTATTGAGACTCTCCAGTCATTTTCAAAGAGTGGCAGATTTTAGTTTCCAATAAATATTAATAAACTGATGAAAGAAAACTGTTTTCCTTTAGTAAAAAGTGACTTTGCATCTCCTGCGGAATACTAAGCGGCTGTTGAGCCAAACTGAAAGAAGCAAAGTAGCTGACAACTACTTTGAAGTATTTTACTGTGCTCTTGTTCTGAGTGGTAAAGAGAAAAAAAGAGTCAAATGCTGTACTGCATGCAGCTATGCTGGCATTAATATCAACGAATCCAAGAAGATGCATGCTGTTATACAATGTGTTTCTAACACAGGACTGAAAAGATGTCAAATGTACTAATATCGTGTTAATGCAACAAAACTACATTTTTACAGATGGAAGCAGAGGAAGGGGAAGGCTGTCATTACCTCTGCACTTCTCAAAGAAAAATCAACAATTTTCAGCAGTGGAAGCTGAAAAGGAATGACAGAAGCGTCAACAGAGTTTTAGAGCACTTTTGGTCTCAGTAGTCATTGCTCACATAGACAGACAGGTGCTTCAGCCTTTTTGCCAAAACCACTCATAATCACAGTGGATTTACTGTTCAATTTCAGTATGGTACTGAAGCAATTCTAGGAAAAGCAACAACTTGAGAACCATAGGACTGTGTTAAAATGTTTAAGGTTCTGACACTGCAGAAATCTCAGAATAGAAAAGAAAGTCTGTAATTTCACATAAACACTGTAGAAATTCACACCTAAAGAATGCCATAGCCTAGCAATTCGTGCAGACATGTTATTGAAGTGGAACAGCTTTGAATTCTATTTCTCTTGCTGTTCAAGAGGAAGTGTCTTCAAAAGCTAGAAAAGGCATGCAAGGAATTAGGAAGCAGGTATGCAAGAAAGATGATAAAAGAATAGTGGAGAAAAGTGGCTTTAAGCAATACAGGCATTTGGTTGGAAAAATGAATACACCTAAATTAAAACTTCAGCCAGTGGTTTCCCAGGCCAGATATCTAAGTTCAACTCCAGCATGACAAGATCAAGGGCTTGTACATAAAAAGGAACACAGGTCTCTAGAAAATACAAGACTGGAGGATCCATTTTTCATAACTAGGGAATGCATAAAGGAAAGCACTACCTATGAATACATATTTTCAAATACATATTGATTAAAAAATTCCCAAACAAAAACATACTCCTGAAGTTTGATACGAATCTAGTCGAGTGTTAATTAAAATATTGTTCTGTAGCACAGAAACAAGTACTCAATTCAGAGCTCATTAAAATGAAAAGAAATTGGATGCTCTCAGAGGCAAGAGGTGTTTGTATATAAATTCCATCTACTTACCCACTCCTGCCAGGTCCCCAATCAAAACAAGAGTCTTTTCTGTCAGTATTCCCACCACTCCAAATATGCCAATTTCCCCAAATTAAGCACAGCTTATTCCCTGTTTCACAGGATACAGAATATTCAAGACAAACAGAATCACTTTATTGTTCTTATCATTATTGCTGTACAGTCAAGAACAGAAGAAGTTTTAAAACACTTAGTCCACGTTCTCATTTTGAGACAAGATTCACAAATAGATATCTGTCTGAACCATCCTTGTCCTTCAAGAATTTCACCATATCCCCCTAGTCAGAAAATAACTCTGTTGCCTGCACTTCTTTCTTGAAAACTAAATTGCTTTTTTCTCCCTATCCTTATGACTCTTATCAATCGCTAGCCTCCTAATGATCAAACCAATTACATTAAAAAAAAATAAATTTGCACCGTGGACTGTATAACCCATGCACAGGCTTCCTCTACTAAAATGAACAAACCTAATTCATTTCAAAATTGCTTACAGTGCCCAGAGGAAAACATATTTACTTTGGTTTCCCTTTCAATTTGCCAGTGATACTTTCTATGTGACAAAGGATTTCCGTACAGATCTTGTCAATGCTAATGAGAGAGAAATCATTACTCTTGCATGAATTCAGGTTGTCAAAAAAAGTCACCACTGGAAGAGTTATTTGTAATTATTAATTCTGTTTGGTTTTTTTGCAATGCAATTATTGTGTAGATTTAATAATTTAATTATTTTTTATATATATAATTTAATAATTTAATTT
>JANIJG010023835.1:0-59793 GCA_024611175.1 Megaceryle torquata | reverse complement strand
TCTCTTATATCCAGGGTCTAGGGTTCACAGGGGCTGGTCTTAGCAGTAAAGACTGAAGCAAAGAAGCTATTCAGCAATGCTGCCTTCTCTGCATCCTCTGTTATTGGGGCTCACACCTCATTCAGCAGTGGGCCCACACTTTCCCTGTTCTTCCTTTTACTACCGATATATTTGAAGAAGCTCCTCTTGTTCTCTTTTACTTCCTTTGACGGTTTAAATTCTAAGGCGGCTTTGGCCTTTCTTGCTGCCTTCCTACAAACCCTGACAATGTCCCTTTCGCTCTCCCAAGTGAGAAGTCCCTTCTTCCACAAACTGTAGGGTTTTTTTTTTCTCCCATGAGACTTTCTTAATAATATCCTCGTTCATCCATGCAGGATTTTACCACCTCTACCCGATTTTTTACTCAAAGGAATGCACCTGTCTCAGGCTTGGAGGAAGTGGTATTTAAAAACTGAACAGCTTTCTTGGGCTCCCTTTCCTTCCAGAGTCTTAGCCCATGGGATTTCTGCAAACAGATCTTTGAAGAGTCCAAAGTTAGCCCTGAGGAAGTCCAGGGTTGTAATCTTACTTATTGCCCTACTTCTTCCTTGTAAAATACTAAACTCCACCATGTCATGGTCACTGTCACCAAGGCTGTTCCCAACTTTAATGACTTCAACCAGACCTTATTTATTCGTTAGTACAAGGTCCAGAAGTGCACCTCTTGCTGGTTCCTCCACTACCTGCACTAGAAAGTTATCACTGATGCACTGCAAGAGCCTTCTGGACTGAATGTGCTTAGCTGTGTAGGCTTTCCAACAAATATCAGGATGATTGAAGTCACCCATAAGTACTATGGAGTGTGATCTAGAGGCTACTTCCAGCTGACCGTAGAAGGCCTCATCAACATCTTCTTGGGTTGGTGGTATGCTGCAGCATAATTAAGTACTTTCAAGATTAACCTCGAAAGGATATGAGTAAACATGAGATGAACATTTTAATCAATTTAATAATTTCTTATTACCTAACAGGAAGGGTTCGATCTCCTTTCCGTCGATCCATCTCTCTCTGAGGAACAGGATACCAACGAAAATTCAGCTTCCAGTTGAATCCACCATAGGTCATGTCAGAACCTGCCATATATTCAAAGGTGTCATCGCTAATTACGTCAATGATAGGACACACTACTGTTCTCCTAGGAAAAAGAAAGAACCAAAAATCTATTAAAGTGTCAAAAAAGGTGGGTTTGTTTTTTTATTGTTTTTAACACAGTTTAAATTTTCAGAGTCATCTCTTACAACAGTACTCAACAGATCATTACCACAGAACATTCAAATTCTGTCTTGCTAATTAGATTTAATTAATCTAAAGGAAAATGTGGTTTTCTGATATAATTTCAGTAATACTGTCTCTTTTTAAACAATATTTGCATTATTACCAGCAATAAATATTCATTCCTCTGCAGACAGAAAAACTGATCACAGCTTTCTCAGTGCTACACGGTGATTTGATAGAAAATAAGAGGGTTTCATTTCTAGTTAAGTGGCCAAAGTAACTTGCATTTTTTGAAACTAAAACTTGGTCATTAGCTCTGGGGAATTACTCTTATTGCCCTCAGGACTAAGAAATTGTAGTCTTTGTTAAATTATACCTATGGCATCAAAGTTGACAAAGAGACCTTCTTGTCCACTGTCCTAACATTATTAACACATATACTCACATAAAATAATTATAATGATCTTAAAGGCCCTTAAGTAACCATCCTTAAGCTGGCTTCCTCTCATGGAAAGCTCTGTAAAAAGATTCAGGGGTTACAACTAAATTTAAAGGACTTATTTAGTTGAGCCAGTTGGAACAATTTATGTATCGTTGTTCTCACAAAGTGTTTTAATGATAACTTTAAGACTAGTATTATGACTTAGCACAGTGTTGAACAACGATTCTTTATTACATGTAGCTTTTTCATCATGTAATGCTATATTTTGTACCATTACATTTTGAAAGTAGTATTTATGTTTAACATAAGAACAAAATAAAGATCTGTAGCACGATACTTAATATCTAGTCTATTTAATATGCTGCTTATTAACGGACTACTGTGAAACTACAGAATTACTGCTCAGTTGTATGAATGTTTTATAAAGCAGACCATTCTCTCACTTGCTTGGTTTCTTTTTTCCACTCTCAATGCAATTGCCATTACACTATCATGGATGTAGTGTTTTAAGTATTGACTGATGACAGAAATACAAAGCTATGTTACTGCGGTGTAGATCACCACGATTCCAGTAACCACCTAACTTCAGAAAATACATCACAGCACAGAATTCCACAAATTAAATACACTACAAAAATACTTTACAAAATAATAAAAAAACCCCAAACCAATGTGAACCCCAAAACTGTAAACCTGACAGCTCTTGCTTACAGTGCTGGTGTTACATGAGATCAGGGCTCCATTTCTTCCTTAAGAATATCTTCCCAGATTCAGGAAGGAATGGGCCAGGCTGCAGACAGACCACCTCAAATTCCAGTGCATTCTCAATTCCATTCATGCTCAAGTCTCCTGCCGTTTAATGCATTATCCCATGGATCCCAATATAAGCTTCACTTTAAACCAAGTTTTACTTTTTAAAACTTGCAGTAAATTAGCCTTTTATCCTTACACCAATGACAATTTATCCAGCCCTTCAGAAAGTAGATATTTGCTTGTAGGCTGTATTGTAATACTTGGAACATTTCTTAAAAACTGAAGAAAACAACATGGACCAATAAATAGGTAATTACCTGTCAGCTTTGATCCTTGCCAGCAGAGGTTCAAGCCAGCCTACGGTACATTCACAATGAGCATCTAGGAAGGTGATGACCTGGCCTTTAGAAGCAGCAGCCCCCTTTAACCTGGCTCTAATCAATCCAGAGCGCTGCTCCATTCGAATCACGTGAACAGGTACTTTTAATTTTTTCACATAATTCTCCAGCGGTCTTTTCAAGAAGTCTGCAAAGAATGATCAAAACCATGGAAACAGTCAATTGCATAGTTCAGTGTTCCTTCCCACCATTCCCCACCCCCCAGTGAAGACTAAGAAGAGAAACATTTTCTCTTTTCTATCCTTTTCCTCCTTTCTCAGCTAGTTTTGTCTACTGCTTATTCTACACTTCACAATACGTCCTTCAACTTTTCCATCTGTTTCACTTGCTAGAGCAGGAAGTTCTTGCCCTCTTCATTTCTTCATTACAGAAGAAAAGAAAATGTAAAAATTAAGAGAGTGTAGAATGCTTACACAGAAACCAGCTGGGATACACAAGTTTTTATTATGGAGCACATGTGAGTCTCACTTTCAAAAACATATGTTTAAGTGCTCTTGGACATAACACTTCAAGATCTTTCTGGCTAATATTTTTTTTCTATTAAATTACCGCTATAACACCTAAAACCAAAACTAAAGACAAAATGAGCTATACATAAATGAGTATCTGTAACACTATCAAACCCCAGCTTAGCTGAGGAAAAAGTATTATTCAAAATAGAACGGCCATAACTGACTACCAGATGCCTAGAGACTCAAAATTACTTGCATTACAAAAGAGCTGCTAAATTAACACATTTCCCATTGCCAAGCACAGTTTTTGTCCATCATGAAAAATTAGACTATGATGGATGATGCTAAAGAAAGAACAAAGAATTGAGGGAGAGTGCAATCAACAGGCACAGAAAGTGACTCCTGCAATAACTTGCAGATTTCAAAGATGTAAAGGCAGTGAAATGCTCTTATAACACAGCTACAGAATATATTAGATTATACACTCAAAGTACATGGGAGTTGTACTACAACAGTGCAAAGTCTGTAGTAGGTTTTAGCGTAAGTATCTCATACAAGAAAAGCATGACACTGGATGTGAGGAAGCACGGCATGAGCTCTCAGTGGCTGTTTTGTAAATCTCAAGAGGTAGGAGCTGACCTGAGGGTGATTACTATTCCTTACCACTGCTCCAGATGAATGAGTTCTAATTGCCACCTCATTTTTTTCCGTGCATTGTTGGACTGTCACTAAAACCCACAGAAATAAGTTCTGACATCTTGAAAGCTGAACTGTGCTAAAAGAGGCTAAGATGTTGATAAATCTGAAATAGTTGTCTCCAGAGAAACTTGAAGTTAATTCTTATTTTGTGTATAACAGAGACAAATTTTTATTAGTACAAAGCGTACGTGTCTGAGCACTTTGCAGGCCTTTTGAGGTTGAGCGCGCACAGAGATCATTTGACTGTGTGAGTCTGCAGTAAATACAATCTCATCTCTTCACAGTGAACCTTTCCAAAGCCACTAATTTAAAAGAACTAGTATCATGGTAATGTTTGTACTTTTAATGTATATGGCTTCCATGTCATACACAAGGAGAATAAAACAGTGAAGCATTTCTCTCTATGCTATCTTATGAGCAAGTCACACAAATGAGCATGTTCATTTCAGATGTAGTACTGATAAGCTTTTAAAGTAGTTCTAGCTACATCAAGCCAAATATAGGCTGTGACACTGGTCTCTGAATGCACAGTTACACTAACAGAATGGTAAAACTCTGCCAGGAGGAAGAAATATTTCAATAATACAACTGCAGCCACTAATGAAAGTCAGGGTCAACCTTTTGCATGTAAATCTTAAGTCCTACCTGCATTCTCTCTGTAAATGATTTCAAATTCCAATTTATCTTTTCAAATACATTCCTTTTTTTTTTTTTTTTTTTCTACAAAACAATCATAGGTGTGTGCAGTGTTTTCACTATGGAGAGAAGAGGGTTAAGAACAATCCTTCTCCCATGTTTAACCATGTCCTTAAAAATATTTTTATGAACTACCACCTTGTTCAAAACTTCAGAAGGAAGTATTCTCAGAAACAAAACATTGTGTCAGACATTCAGTAACTGTGCCCTTAAAATATTAATAGAATTCCAGCAAAATAAGCAAAAAGGTAAAGCTTTATGCCTCATTCCTACAAAAGCATGGAAAATGACTCAAGCATCAAGATTCCTGGTGTTCCTCTACTTCCATCAGTCAGGGTTAAATGCTCAAATCTAAGAAGCCTATTTTCCCTCGAGCACTGTCTCTCCAAGGGATACGCTTCCCTGACAAACTGCTCCCTTAGTTCAAGAATCAAGAGTCTACAATTTTGGACTAATCATCCTTCCAGAAACTGGTAACAGTTTCTCGTAAGGCAACACTTGTTTTTTCATTAAAAGACTATTTGAGTAGTCTTTTAATGCATGGAATACATTTTGGCCTACAAGAAGTGCCAGAATCAAGTTGTAGAGGTAACCTATTGCTCATATTTATACTAAATCCTGTATTTAACACTCAAATTAGAAGTTTTATCTATCACAAAGTGAGGATGATAGCTCATACACTTCAGAATGAGGTTTGATATTAAAAAAAAAAACAACAAACAAAACCAACCAACCAAAAAAAACCCCAAACCCACAAATACTTCTACTTCAGAACAATAATAATAATACATGTATTTTTAAAGGTATAGCTTTATTTTGGTTTAACTCTTTCTGCTGAATATTCCTTTCAAACAACTTCTGTATCAAAAGGGTGTATAAGTCTACATAGGATTATGGACAGTTTAAAGAGCATCTTCTGTGGCAGTAGCAGAACTAACGAACTCAAAATATTCAGTTCAAAACAGGTACATTAAGTTGTAAAATACCTTGCTAATTCTATTATTGAGTCACATTAATATGAATCTAAATGAAAAACAAATTTCAAACTTTTTTCCACTTTCTTCTTTTCAGTTTAATCACAATAAAACACAGATTTATCACATATAAGAATGCACAAGCAATTTTAAGAAGTGTGAATACTTTTGTACAATGTTGTTGGCAGGAATTTAGTTTTGGTTACATTGCCTTGATCTGTATCTGTAACAAACTTCTGTGAGTGTATCCTATCCTGATGCAACCTGCCTGCCATGCTTGGCCATTCAGTGCTGACCTAGTTTTAAGCACTGACTATTCCTAATTTCTCATGTAATTTTTTTTTTTTTTTTTTTTTTAAATAATACCAAAGATCAATATTTAACAACTACACATGTTCTGATCAGTATTCTGATCAGTAGCCAGAGAACAATATTACAAATACATCTTGTTTCTCCAATGCTTTTCTTTTTGGTCTAAGTAAGCATGGTGGTAATATGCAAATTCATTCTTCTAAGAGCATGACACTAGCAGGTACAAAGTGTGCTTCAGGCAGACTGAATGCTTACTTTACTCCAATTAAATTGACTCTGATGCTAGAATACAAAATACACTACTCAGGCTGAACATTTTTTTTTCCTGGAAAAATCTGATGGTTTAGTTCAACACAAAGAGAATGCTTAAGTAGCATATGCTAAACCCTTCAAATTTTAGGCATCATACCCTTCTGTTTTGTTTAATGTAAAAGCATGCTTGCTGGAACCATAACAAGTTTTTGGAAATCCAAATTAAAAAACCAACTTTCAGTAATTGTTGAAAATAACTACAAATGAAAGATGCCTGAGTGATACGAAATGAAGATCACAGATTTCAAAGCTAAATATTGGAAGAGGTTCAGTAACAACACCAAAAAGAAATCTGAAATGCTGTATCTTTCAGTTCTCTAGCTTTTATTATCTACCTCAAACCCAGAAACAGGAGAGAAAACATTTTTTTTTCTCTAGAGAAAGCCACATCCTTTTTAAACTGGACTATAACTCTTCTCCATAATGCAGACATGGCTATTGCTATGTTAAAATTGATTTTTTTCTAAAACAGAAATTGAAGAGGCAACACGTATTAAAATAATGTTATGATATTTCTTATTAGCTTGCTATTTCTAGGTCCTATTGAAAGTTGATCTGTCACAATTAATCATTAGCACTGCTCTGAATTAGTGCCAAGGACTGTTTTGACAAATGAAAGAGAGCACGCTTGCAATAAACTTTGTTTTCCTAGCAAGACTCTGTGCACCAAAGCCAACTAACCAAAACAAATGCACGATCTCTGTTCCATTAAGGAAGCATATACCTTTACAATAACCTAGTATAGACAGTCAGAATTTAAACATCAGCATCCATGTTAAAAAGAGAACAGTTCCCCAGGAACGGCTCCCAGGAGAGGCGAGCAGTTTCACATACACTAGAACCAAAGACATGTGGAATTTTTATATGAAGGTTGAAAACCTACAACACATTCAGGGGTGCAATTACAAATTCTTCACATGTGAAAATAGTGAAAATTTGGTCTCATGCCTTTCTGAAAGCAAAAGTTAATCACACCTCTTGTCTAATCTGGAAGACATTTATGTGGTAGCCTTGCCCTTGGCATGGGCATTCCTCGTCTGCTGCCAGGGCATAATTGTATTTAAGGCCTCCGTCCCTTCTTCCAAATTGCACTGAAATTGGCTGAGGCAGTTGAAGTTAGTACCAGCAAGAATGCAAAAGCAAACGAGGGTGCCTGACAGAGGAAAGGAATAGACTGGTAGAAGTGTAAACAGAACCTGAATGCGTGATACATGCTTCCTTAGGAAAGCAGGTTGGTCAAAGCTCAGTTAGCTGATGTGATCTTTCTTTAGTCTACTCAGATACTCCACAACCAGCTGTACTATAGACCTACATAGTTTGGAACACTATTACTATTAATATGCTACAGCATCATGCACACATTCACCTGAAGAAGAAATTCATTACAATTTCTACTGTGTCAGACAAGAAGTGAAAAAATCCACTTGTAAAATTCTTCAGGCTACAAAAACTCTTGTTAACTATTGTAATGTTTACTGTCAAAAAACCTCCCGTTAACCATTGCAATCTATACACCATAATTCTGCTTAGACCACAGGATCTGAAATCCAGTGCCTCTGTTCATACATAGACCTTGTTTGGACAGATCTTGTTGGCTGCACAACAGTCAGCCATCTTATTCTTGAAGGGGAAATTACCATAAGCAGCAGATTATGGATTTTGTATCACTGGAATCAGAAGCATCAGGCAGAGATGTCAGCATGCTGAGTGTAAAACCCTTCCATGACTAAAGCATAGGAACTCCTGCTGATCTAGGTCACAGCCTACAACTGGTGGCTGCCAAGATATTTTTCTAGTGGCCTACAAGATATTAGTCCTAGTGAAAAATTTTCCAAAATTATATGTAGAAATATAGAAATGCTTTAAATGAAAGAGGAAAAAAAAACCAAACAAAAAAACCCCACCATAATACCCTCTCATCTCCATTTACAAACACAAGGAGAAAAAAATTAAACACCCCTCATGTTACAGTTTATAATCCATACCACTGAGGAAAACTAGGCAAGGAATCAGCCAAATATGAACTATTAACCAAAATAAGATATCAAGTATTGTCTATAATATTTTTTTTTCTGATGTATTATAATTTACAAAAAAAATATGGAAATAATAAAATCTAAATAAAAGTTATTTTAAGAAAAAAAATCAGCTTCAAGATTTGTCTTTTAATTCCATTACACATGGGAAGTTTCATTCTCCAGCATGGAGTTTTCATCTGCATCACTAGTTATTAAAAAGTGGAATCTCTTAGAGCATAGAAACTAAATTTCAGCTTCCCATGAACTGAATAATCAAAATTAATGCCTCTGAACATCAAGCTTGATGGTGGTAGTGACAGTAAATTTGGATGCGTGTGAGGAACAGTGGCTCTTCCAATTATTCAAGAGGTGATTCAAGAATTAAATGCTCTCAAGCTGTAGCAATATGTTAAAATTCTAAATGCGAAACATGAAAGCTCTAATAGGATAAACCCAGTAGGATAAATGTTAACTGTTTTTCAGCAGAGAATGACCAACCTGTACTTCAAAATGGGCATTGCTCATGGCCTTCCCCTGCCCAGATACTGTGTTTTGCAGAGGAGAGCTAAGCCTGTAGAAAGTCAGTTTGTGGTTTTGAGTAGAAAGAGCAGCAAGCTAAGACATCAAACATTATCATTACCTCTTTCACTGGCATCATCGACAAGGACGATTTCTTCAAGCATGTGTCGCGGTGACCGGTTTATCACACTGTGAACAGTTCGTAGCAGTGTGCTCCAAGCCTCATTGTGAAAAACAATGACAACACTTGTCGTGGGAAGGTTGTCTGCATACACCTTCGTTTTACACCTATAAACAAACGTAAGGCATAGATTTGTAAAGGTCAAGCCTTCGGTTAGAACTGTAATTTTGAGGTTTATTTACAGGTATCAATACTAAAATTCATGATATATCAATTGCATGCAAAGGATGACAAAGGAGAAAATGGTACAGATCTGTATTTTTACCAAAAAAAGCACCCTGTATGTATACATCTACCATAAAGAAAGGAGAACCTCAATTCAATAACTGGTTCTAGAAATGAGACGTCCATACTGCTAACACGCAGAGATGAAAATAGATTATTTATTTCCTCTACCCCTGTTCTGTGAAGAGTAGCATGTCCAGACACACTAATCCAAGTCCCTAAATTAGGTTAGCATTCCTCCAGGGGGCAAGGGGGAAACCCTAGTACTGTAACAGTAGCAATGTAATGCAGGGACATGTACAAGATAAGAAATGGCAAACTTAAACTTCAAATTAAATGCAATAAATAAAAAAAATTATGACTAAAACCAAGTACCTAAAAGAGGTAAGGAATTCTGAACACAGCTGATATTTGGAAAAAGCCAAAACTGCATGCATGCTACCTATAATACTGGTGAGTTATATTTCATAATTTACTGTGTTTGTTTTACAAAGAGCAATTTTTCCTTCTCATTGTATACATGTCGGAAGTGCTATAAAGGTTCATCATATGAAAAGATAATTACATCCATATTCCAAAGTTAGCACAGAAAGCCACGGGTTTAGCTCTCCTAACAGCATATACAGGACATTACACAAAGTGACAGACTTCGAGGAAAGCCACACACAGCCAACACATCTTACACTCTGCAATACCTTTTTAAAACAAATTATATTTTCAGGATCTCCTAGAAAAATCAATCCACTGTACATAAAGTACTCTTAAGAATTCTGAAAATACAATTATGCTCTAAAAAAGAACCATGCATATTTAAGTGTTCTCTGCACAGATCTGCTCCTCCTGCACATTCAAAAAAATCACACAGAAGTTTAGGGAAGATATGATGGTTCTAAATACTTCAAGAATCAAAGTTAGAGACATATACAGATCTCAAACACAAGAAAAACACTGAAACAGAAAAAGAAATATATTCAAAGCAGCTTTTATTAGATCCCAAATTACTGAGTCAATTTGCTATAATGTACCCTGATATATAAATGCTATTAAAAT
Source organism: Megaceryle torquata (assembly GCA_024611175.1). Lineage (NCBI taxonomy): Eukaryota > Metazoa > Chordata > Aves > Coraciiformes > Cerylidae > Megaceryle > Megaceryle torquata. The sequence goes on along the minus strand of JANIJG010023835.1, from coordinate 49,508 downwards.
AAGTTAACAAGTATTCGTGACTATCACCTTAACAGCAGTGCTCTCTAAGGGTCTGAGAAGTAAATAGGGTGTATCTTCTACCCTAGAAATATAAAAACACATACCAAAGGGTCTGCTAATAGAAGATCATGTGTCAGCATCTAATCCCATCCCAACCAGTGACAACAGGAATGTTGGCCAAAACTGGGCTCCCGACACAAATTATTTTATTTGCTGGATAACTTGTTTAGCCAGAGCTCCTCTAAGTGAGAGCAGCTCTCAAAGCACATAGGCATTGCAGCACTGAGATGGTGACAAAAGGCCAATGTGCACCGACATCCCAGAAAAGATCAGTAAATGCAGGTACAACTGAAGAAATATCTGGAAAGGCTTCTGTGGAATCATGTTTTATTTCTGCAAATTGAAGCATTAGGATAAGGCACTATCTGTCTTAATATTATACTTACTTACATATATACCTATGGTCAAGTTTAATTATTCACTACACTGAAGTGAGCACCCCAAAATCTTCAAGGAAGAAGCCATGCCCAGTTTAGGGAAAACATCCCTATGTTTTCCAATTTAATTCCAGTGTAAAAAAATTTCACAAAGCATGCCAACTGATAGAGCTATTTCCGTGGTATCACTGGTAAAATAAAATAGCTTTTCACAAAAATGCTATGAATTTCAGATGAAAAATTCAACCCTAAACCAAATAATTTTCCTCCCATTTTGTCACTTGTTCAGCCTGTTTTGCTACTTTAAAAGAATATATCAATGTTTTATTCCTTCTGCTGCACTGCTCCCTAGGTAAGAAAATAAGTGTCTCATTGTAGACCTATGGCTACGGTAGCAATACAACCCCACCAGGTGTTCCTCTACTTTTTGGCAGATTATTTGTTAAAAAGTTGAGAGGCCTGTTAGCAGTTCTCTGTGAAAAGCAATAACAATGTGTCATTCACTGGGAATAGCTTGCTGGGGTGGCCACATGATGTGCTATTGTAATATGAAATCTCTCCTCTCCAGCCTTGCCCTTTTTTATGGTTTTACTGAAGATTTTATTTTACTGAGCTCAAATCCAATGAATTAGTATAATAAAAGCCAGCCAAGTGATCAGGGACTATGTTTACAAACCACTACACACTGTCTGAAGTATAAATATATCAAAATGTTTAAGATCTGTCTTTGAAGGGGAACCTCTTGGGACATCCCTCCCCACTGCAAGTCATTCCATTTACCATTCCCACAGCCCTGTCCTGCAGAAGGTGAAAACTGAACATCCTTCCCATAGCAAGACTTGCCTATTCTCATCTGCAGAGATCAAGAACAGTTTCAGAGCGACCCTAGACTGGTTCGTTTTCCATTATGTAAAAGGCTGCCATGCAAAATACAAGGGTGTTTCATAGCAAAACTGGCTTGGAATGTTGGAATGCTCTTCTTAAGAAAGTGTTTAGTGGGAAGTTATTTTGGAAAGATTCATTGATACAGACAGGATAAAGGAAAGCATTAGTAGTATGACATCTGACTTATTACTCCTTTCACCTGCCTTTCTACATATACACCTTTCAGTTATATTTGTACAAAGCTTTTTGAATACATAAAAATAAAAAAAAAAATCCTGGTTTTAATTTTTAAAACACAGATAAACACTCCTCCCTCTCCCCCCGCCAGAACATACTGCTGCAGAACATAAAACAAATAAAAAAGAACAGCTGACATCTGTGATTATTGCATTAACCTTCTACGTAAACCTCATGTTTTATCCTTACTAACAAACATTTAAATTAAGAATCCTTTTTGTCTTTCACTTGAAAATAAATTACCCCAGAAAGGGATTACTGTAGAATTCAAAATACAGTATTAGTTTCAACAAAGAGTTATGCAACATTAGTAGCAGAATATAACTGTGAGGGGTATGACACATAGGATATGAATTAAGGACAATTTGAATTTTAATGAACTACTAATACATTATGTTCCTTTTGTTGGGCCATGCCTCCAACAGTTTTAAAATTGAGTGCATAATATTAGGAAGGCATACCATCTTCAGTAATTTAATGAAGTCTCCAAATAGCAGTTCAGAATGTCTACTTTACATGGAGTGCATCATCCTTTCCTTAATTTATGGCATTCACCACACAAACTCTTAGCTAATGTAACTCCATAATTATTTAGAGTGTGACAACTCCCCCAAAATTTCAGACATTTTAAATGCAAGCAGAGATTTACTGTCATATTACCTAAAGACACAGGGAAAAAAAAAAGATAGGCCAGATTGTTAGAGTATTATCAGGACAAAAAGCCTAATTATTCTACATTTTTTTGTTGTACAGAGTCCAATGCTCAAAACAGTAATGTTCTTCATTTCATAGAAAGTCTCTGTCCAATACACTGAAATCCTCACCTTCAGCAGCATTAGCATTGTATTTTCCCTAATATTTGATTTCTTGTTTTCATGTAATTAGGAAGAAAAAATGGAAAATTAATTAGGAAATGGAGTTATCCAAGATCTTTAATGCCCCATCAAACCCATATTTGGAAAAAATCAATTAAGTTATACTTTTAAGTTGTTTTACAAAGGAGCCACAGAAATATGAAGAGACAGAGGTCAGAGTAGAGTTGTAACATGCTGATACACATTCTTCACAGAATTTCACTATATTGCAATTCTGCATCATATATTCAGAATAATTTGGCCCAGGTCCACATAACTACATGCTTATTTCTAGGTCTGTATCTCCCCATGAGCATAAGGCAGTGTAACAGGTCCAAGGCCTTCATAACTTGAATTTAAGCTTAAAGGACTAAATGGAAAGGAAAGAGGAAAGATGCTAGCCTATATGTGTATACTGTGAAAGAATAGTGACAGCAAAATAAACACAAACTGCTGTTCCTAACACCCCGTGGCCTGGTTTTAAAGTTTAAAATTCTTTACAAAAGTTTTATTAATGGAAGGCCAAAAGCAACTATGAGTAGTGCTGTGGTTCTCCATTATCATGACTTCTTGTGAAGATGTTAACTGAATCTTATATAAAAGCTCTGCATGTTTTAGATAGGCAGATGTTGGGAAAAAAAAGTCTCAAAGAGAACTTCACTCAGTGGATTGTGTACAGTCACTTGAAAACTACTTGTTGCTACTTCTAATGTACCTGAAAAGCCTCTCAATAAACTGCTTTCCTATTTTCTCTTTCAGCCCAGGGTACAAATCGTCCACAGAAGATATTACAAAAATAACCAAAAGAGACATCAAGTAACGCAATTCTGTCCAAATAAAATTAAGCCATTAAATCTCAGAGCTTAATTGCTGCTTCTGCACAATCTTGCACAGAAAGAAGCAACTCTTCATTTTGTGCCTCCTACAACACCAAAACCATATACGCTCATTTTTCCTTCCTCCACATCTGGCAGAACTGGAAGCCTCATTTTTCTCTCATGCTGGTGAAGAAACGAGAAACACTCATTGCATCACTGTAGGGACAGAAGAGATCTACCTGACGATCTTAAAAGATGCTTCATTTGAATTCCTCAGAAGGTGAAATTCTTCTGATACCTATCTACTCTGCTCAGTGCCCGACCCAGAGATCAATAAGGCTTATCCACGCTATCCATCAGCGGTGAGACAGAGATGCCAGGAACTCAGGACACCACCCTTCACTATCCTAATGACACCTCTTTGTTTACTGTTGGGACTTTCACAAACACTTCAAATATTATCTTAAAAAAATGCAACTTTGAAGCCATCTTATTACAGAATAGTACTTGGCATTTTATCAATACTATGAAATTTTATTCATGGATCAATTTACTTATAAACTATTCCTAAAACCTAAGATTGAGTGCTAGATGTGTAATATTGTCATATCTGGAAAGAAATATTTACAATGTTAGCAGTGATCTGTTTGCACACCCTTCAAAGTCACACTAAATCATTTCTGAAACCAGTAGAATAAACTGGCATTTAATATCCTGATAGCTCTTAAATACTGAAGAATCACACTTCAAAAAAAGCTACAAACAGGGCAGAGGTTTTTTAGGAAATCAATTATACACTACCATCATGTTTATGCAGCAAGACAAACCTCATTCACCGAGGCAAAACATCAAAGATTTTAGGCACTTTTCTAGAAATATGATGTCATTATTATATACTGCATTCAAAATAAATACTAAATTTCTAAATACTATAGGGTAGATCTCTACCCCTCCTGATGCTGTCAACAGGTTATTCTCCACAGAGGAGCAACAAGGAGACAAGTAACATTTACAATTTTCTTTATATGGCATTTTCAAAATGAGGCTACTCATGCTAACCTAATCACAAAATTAGTAGACTCAGACACCACCTGAGCCATGATTTGCTATACCTGATACCAGTTTTACTCCTAGGTTACACCAGCCTACAATGCATGTCCAATAACTTACAGTGGCTCAAAACCACAAACAGCAGTAAACCACATATGCAATCTTTGTTTTCCAGCCCAATGCACCCAGCCCAGAGCACTCCGATAAAGGACAGGGACAGAACGCAAGCAGAACAGTCTCCTGGGCACAAAGCAGCTCAGCTGGGAAATCCCAGTAGAGCTCAGGCCAGAGCTCATGTGTGGTATAACGCAGTGCTGGTGCATTTTTGAAAGCTGTAGGGAAACATATGTAGTCACCTTACAAATTCAGTACAATCTTTTGTCCTGCATACTACAAACAACAGTTATAAATAGAAGCTGAAGTTATAAATAAACTGTGTCCTAGAACTTAAATTTGACAAAGAAATAATCAAAGTCTTGCTGAAAATCAGGTTAGAGCTGAAGCTTTCAGGAAATGCTACGCAGCACAGCTCCTGTAATAAATCTATTTAACAGAACTGACGCAGTACAAACTGCATACTCTTCAGTTTTAAAACATATTGGAGTTTCTGGGATGTTAGCATCAGTATCCTTAGACTTGAAAATACACATTTATTTTCTATTGAGTTTACCAAAGGTAATGCCAGATCGATAGACAAGAAAATCAGGAAATCTGAACTTCTCTCATGAAGCCATAGGCTTTACTGACATCCGATAAATATCGCTGCAGTGGCATAAAATATCAGCACTCCATTGTTTACCTGACCATTTGCTGTAAGTTACAGACTGCAATAAAGTTAATGTAACAAAGCTATGCCCAACGCAAAAACTCCTCTCTAGTTAAATCATGGCTGAAAACAGTTTTAAAATAAGAATCTGAGAGTCACTCTGAAGCTGCCAAGACTGACCTACATTTCCCTCAGACAATAACGCCCAGTAGCAGAGGTGGCAGAGAGCATCAAAACACTACAAGAAGAACAACAAGTCAAGTGATGTGTTTCTGGTAAACGCTTCGTTCTTTCTGGATATGAGCAGCAGCCTCCTGATAGCACTATGAACGAGGGAGTTAAATCCGCTTCTGACATAAATTTTAAGACCCCAAGCTCTCAAACTGAAGACAATCAAGCTGGATAGAGACTTAATTTTCATACAGAAACAACACAGCTAAAAGGGCTAAAGGAAATATTTCTGAGATAGAATCACTGACTGTCATAGCATGCCAAACCACTTTTCACTACACAGATTTTGCATACAACTACAGTTTTAGCTTGTGGGCACACAAAGAGAAAACGCTGCAGATAAGGTTGCAACAAAACTTCACGCTACCCCTGCAGCTGCTTCTTCCAATCAAATCCAAACAATTCAGTATAGAAAGACATCTTCGTTTCTATAATTCATATCATAAATCCAATTAATCTTTCTGAACATGTGACCTGAATGCAGGCAAATCCCTTATTCTTATTCAAACATTTTCATTCGGCCTGTTTAATATCTGCCTTCAATAGTATTACATAATTTACCTGACATCAAGAGTATGAAATTTTCCTTTCTTCTGATCTCAAACATTTGGATATAAGAAAGGTCGCATTATCTCATGAGTCAAGTAGCAATCTTCTTTAGACCCTGGAAACAAAATCCAAAATGGTCCTTAAAACCATCGTGGTTACAGAATTCAAGCAGAATTTCATAAAAATAATTAGCTGCAATTTACTATTTTCCTTATCCTGAAAGTGATCCCAGGAAAGCATCTCCTGACAGAAGCAAAAGCAATTCTGTCCTCAAAGACTGGAATTGAACCTTAAGTTCTCAAGCCAAACTAGTTCCATCAACTAGACCTATCAACTTCACTAAAGCTCAGGATACAGCTACTCATCCAAAGCAGAAAATGCTTATTACTAAAAATGAAATTGCCAAGTTTTTGTGTGTGTATACAGACACACACGTATACATGTATGCATATATACATGTGTGTATATATTTATGTCTCTATAAAAAAAACAGTTTACAGAAAGCAAGATGATTTTTAAAGTGACTTACTGCCCCTCTAAATTTTCTCTAGGAAAAAGAGATTTATAGGTAATTTCTTTCAGCTAACTCATGAAGTCAACATGAACATTTCCAAGTGTTGATTCTTCAGTGGGCCAGTAACAAGCTGTATGAACCACAAAAGCCAGATGAAAAAGTATTCCTCCTTGAAAGAACTGTAAAGTCTTTAATATGTCACATGCTTTCAGACCTCCAGCATGACACTGCCAAAAGTTACGTTGCTGGTGACCAGATCAGCAGACTTTCTTTACAGATGCCAGTTTAACAGCCTGGATTTCTAGCTTGTAACAAAATATTGAATAAATTTCTGAGGTCCTCCACCACCTATGCTGACAAATTTGCTCTTTATCTTTTACATCACTATGACCAGAGGTATATGAATACCAGAACTTCACAAAGCATATCACAATTTATGGAGCTATTTAAATCCTCAAAACCTTACAGTGTTTTTAATACACACTTTCTGTAAGAACTCTTCTTTCTCCTGCCACATTAGACCTAATCTGGTGCAACGGTGCAAAACTTTCACCATTACAGTTTTGTCTCATCTCTTTCTCTGCACCAGAACTGGCAACCATACAGCTGCTGGGTGTGTTGCTTCAGTTTGCTGATTCAACAAAATGTATTTTCTTCCCCTTTTCGACATGCAATCCTCCAACCAGTCAGTGAACACTAAGGCCACACAATTGTCAGATCGGTATCACCAGAAGTGGTGAGAAGACTTCTCTTGGCTGCAGTCCACATTTACACCACAATATATGCAGTACAAAACAATTGCCTTAGCTCATCTCCTGAATTAAAATAATGGGAAACAAAGAAAGCATGCCTTCAGAAGCCTCACATAAAAGAAAATATTTTGTGCTGCCATTTAAAAACCCAAACAAACATAAAATACAACACATTGTAGTTTCAAGAGCATGCTCTTGCATGTCTGCCTTTACTGGTTTTACTGTAAATAGGTTTACTCAAACTACTTTCATAAAATTTACACAATCCCTGTGTGAGGAATGTGTCATATTATGATTCAACCATAGTATAAGTATACAGCAAATCAATTTGTTTCAAGAAGTTAAAAATCCAAACTCCAGTGTATTCTCACATACATATTTCAGGCTTAAAATCAGCAATGTATTTTTAAAGCACATGTATGAAAAGCATATTGCAGTCTCATAACTGGAAAGCATTCTATTGTATCATGTAATTAACAATGCCTAAATCTAAATACAGTTCTAAGTGAAGAGATGACAATTAGATGAACTTATTCAGAAAGGAGTCCAGCATAATTGCTACGAACTCCACAACACTGAAGTAAATTAGACTTAGGAGAATGGCTTTTAATCCCAGGAAAAAAAAAAAATTTTTCTACTTCCTCCCAGATTTGAAAGTCAGCTTGGTAGCAGGAACTGAGCAGGGTAGTTTGAGTCAGCAATAAAGCCTACAATGATAACTTAAACTCACTACATTATTGTACTGGTTAAATATTAATGTCTTAGAGATCTGCACCCCGTTTTTCTATTAAGTGTTTGAAGTTGTAATTAGTATGACTTTACACCCAATTCACTCAAATGTGTAAGGTCACTTGGCTAAAAAAATAAAAATCTAATTATACCCGAACACTTTCTATATGGCTCAAAGTCCAACATACCTACCTGCTGAATACAGACAGTTTGAGAAAGGACAATTAAAAGATCCCGATTATTTTGCAGAACTAACTAAGGTATAACAAAATGTCTGATACCTTAAATTCTGGCAAAATTATACCAACTAAGAAATCAATTTACAAGGAAGATCTTTTATGCTAAGTTCTACAGATAACATAGCCTTGCAGAAAGGGTTGCTAAGATATCCCAAAACTATCCACACTCGCCCTTGCTGAAGCTCTGCTTGGGGAAGCCCATCACCCTTCTAAGAAGTCTCCAGTGTTGCCAGTCTTGACCACTTGTGCATGATGAAAAAAAAAAAAGCAGCATTTTAAGATGCCTTTTTTTTTTTTTTCCAGTGTAGAAAAGTCAGAATTGACTTTAAACTCTCATAGGGAGTTTTAATCAGGGACCCAAATGTCTCCTCCTATGTTTTATATAGTCCATGAGTTATTAAACAATGAATACAGCCTGGAAAGCTCAGCCTTAGAACACAGTGCTCATTCTTCATTTTGCAAAGCATCTTTACAAGTCACCTCAAACAGCACTGATAGCAAAATGAAGTCATGTGACTCATACAAATTTCATGCATTTAACCACACTGCTTTTCCAGCCTAAATACTGGTTTAACACACAAAGGACAGCTGAACACCTATGTTAGTCATTTCATTGGCACTTATTTTATTCATCACCTCGCCCATCTTCAGCAAAATCAAGACAAGACTCCAGTGTGCTCCTAATCACCCAGCTTTTACTCTTTGCTGTCATGTCAAGCCCACAGCTGCGTAATTTCCCAGCAACTGTGAATCAACTCCCACTTTGCTGACTGATTCACAGGCCAGAATAAGATGTGCTTACAAGAATTATTCTATTAACAACTTAAAACCAATCTGCTATCCCCAGCTGCTTTCTCCCCCACAATAACCACTCTCCAGAGGTTGTGGCACTGTCAGTTATATTAGCTGGTTATGCTAACATGCCACAGTCCAGATTCAGGGAAGTATCCAGGTTAAAAAAAAAATTACTGCTGTTTTAGCTTTTTCTGCTAAGTCAATTGTTCAGTTGGGATACCGAGAAAAGCAAGCAGAATAACGCTGTCACTTACAGGCACAAAATGACTAGCAATTCAGGCATATGTCAATGATTTTAAAGGCATCTATGTGCCTTGGTAATTTTGTGCCAAATGATAAAAATAAATATAAACCTGTTAACATGACTGAGGAACAGCTCAGCAGAACACAGATTTTGGCTTCTGCAGATGTCTCATACTGAGGAGTTCCCTGAGCTGGAGAAGTGCCTAGAAGTTATTAAAACCGCTTACATTTTTGTTCTTCTAGCAAGGAAACAAAATTTCTTAGCCAAATTTCTTGTCCAGAGTGGGACTTAAACAGAGCTTAACCTACGAGCACTCGAGGACTGAGTGGGTACACAAATGCGCTTGCCTTCGCACAGATGATGGGGGTTTGGGCAGAACTAGAAATTAATGTGAAGGATAATGTAGACTACTTCAAAAGCTGCTCTCCAGCTGACAGGTTATGTCATCCCCATTAAATACATGCAAGTTGGTCCTGGCACACCTAATTCTACCAGTTTTTCAATGATTAACCATTAGGAAAAACTTTGTTACAGACTTCTGTATTTCAGATCTGACACACTGAGGAATTATAGGACCTGGAAGAGTCACAACTTTCTCCCACACCATTTTGAAGGAAACAACCCACAAACCTGTGAAGAAAATAACTACATAGTTGAAGAGCCAACTGTGCCTTTGAATATATCGTGCTTTTTCAAAATGTTAATTGAAAGTGCTACTGGCAGCTGTGCTGTAAGCATATAAATGTGGTAAGGAATGATTAAAAATTATCCATTCTCCTCCCCAAACTGTTTCCATATTAGCAGGGATATAGATAGAACAAGTTACAACAGAAGCAACTCCAGTAATGCATCAGAAAGTGTTTCTGATCATTTTGTCTATACTTCCTAAGACATACATACAACACTGAAGCATATTTGAAGCTAATTTGAAAATGGTTACAGTGTTCTTGGAAAGTAATATTAATCCACACATACAGATTAAGACACCATTGCCTTGTAAACATCGTACTGGTTCTCAGATTTGGTGGGAAATGTTAATACACTGCCCAGCTTCTTATTTGTGTGACCTTACAAAGCATATACTGAAAAGATGACAGAAGGAGGAGCTCTTGGGGGACTATTTTTCTCTCAAATTTCCACTAAAGATGCACTTGGCAAATAAATAGTCAAAATTGTTGGCAGCAATTGACAAAAACAGAGAATCCAATTCTGCCCTGAGATCTTATCTAAAATTTTATTCCAAGATTCCACTTACACACATACACAATGTACTATGATAGTATTTGTGCCCATACAAATGGTGAAAAAAGAAAAAAGAGACAAATGCAACATTTGCAATTTATAATGTGTATATCACTGTGAAACACAATTACTACAGAGCGGGATATTTCATTTGTCTGCAAAAGCTTGAGTGATGCTTAGGTAACATTTTTAATGGTTCATGAAAAATTCTCATTCTATGTCTAGTTAATTCAAAGTGTAGATTTCACAAAGCTTGTAATATTAACTTCTTAGAGCCACAAATTTATTTTCTTATCTTTGTACTTGCACTAGAAAAATGGCAGAATATATATATGTGCAAGTTTTCCCATATGAATGCTGATAAACTGATGTCACTGAGTTTTCTCTGTACTTCCAGGGTCATAAGGAAAAATGAATTATGTTTACCTTCCAAATGACCAACTGTCGTAACTATCATTCCCTCAAAGTTTTAATTCTTTCCATTCAGCTCTTACAGATAAAACTTAGAGAAGTCACCTTAAATTAGCATCCCAGCATGGACAAAACTCTCCAGCAAAACTAATTTTCCTCACAGCTAAGAAGTTGACAATGCTAACTATAAATTCTTAACCATTGGAAGCCATGACTTGACAGGGAGGCACTTTCTTATCCTATACAGAGTATGATAAAAGGGACAGAGACTACATATGAATCTGCACAAATGCCAAGAAATCCCATTTCCAAGCTGTAATCATGATCAGAGCAATAACATGAAAGAAAAGGACATAACCCCCCTCAACCATCTGTCAGTTTTGAAAAACCTTGCAAGTTCATGATTTGTATTCTTCCACTACACTGAGAAACAGACAAGTAGGGACCATAAAATCTGACTAAAAATTTATCTGAAAATCAATTGAAAAGTTACATTAATTCAAACTTAGGAAATTGTATTTTGAAAAGTATATGGTGAGATTACGAACACCAGCACTACCAGTAACTCACATGCTCCACTGATTCTCATGCATTACAATAGATGAATGTACCTATGAACTACTCATTAAAAATCAAAAAACATCAGAGCTTCATCTCATTCTTCTAATATTATCTTCAGAAGCAGGAAATGAAAACAAATGAATCCAGCAGCTAGGACTTGTGTATACAGAAGTAACAGCAGAGCTTCTAAAGTAATGGGATTTCTGTAGTATCTGATTCTTGCAGGAGAACACAGATAATTGATTGGGAAAATCAGGTTTCATGAGCTTTAACTTGAGGGTCCCTTTCATAAGCAAGAGGGGTTGTGGGTGGGGGGAGTCATCAGTTATCCTGACAGAGTAGCCCCAGAAGAATAAAGCAATCAGCTTTATTTAATACAAGGCTACCATTTTCTTTTTAATTACTTATGACTCAAACAGATCTGAAAGGATCGATATTTCAGAGGCAAGATCAAAAATAAACCAGATGGATATTAGAAAACATTATAATGCAATCTAAATTAGGCTTTGCACATTTCATTAGGTAAGAAACTTTTTAAAGTGTTTTTTTCATGTCATCAACTTTTTTCTTTTTCATATAATGCAGAGCTGTAATCTGTTTCATACAAGCAGTGACTGAATTTTTCAAGGAAGAATTTTTTTCTTGAAGTGCCAAGTTTTAACTTTATTTTCCTTCAACCAAATGAATTTCTATACCCTGAACGGGTTTCACACTTATAATTGGATTCGAAGTTAAATAACACTGAAGAAAACTGGTTTCTGCTGTTCAACCTTATTTGTAAAATAAGTACCACATATACAGGAAATCCTCCTACTTTTCACTTCAACAGTAATATCTTGCAGAACTGAACTCTAGATTTGGATCACTCTTTACACATTCTTCATTTAAGTACAGTACATTTTTAATACAACATAAAGCACTTACCCTTCTAACCTGACATCAGGTAAAGATCTGTTGAGTGCAATCATTTCACTTGCCATTAAATTAAATTGATTTATTTTAAACATTTCTTTCATTTTTTCTTGCTCTTCTTTCGGAATGACCACAGGCTTCCCCATCTCTCCAGGGCCTTCATGTGGTTTTTGTACAGGTTCTGGAACTAAGAATAAATAAAATGTTGGTAACTACTTTTATGCTTGGTATTGTTTATTTTACACTGCAGGAGTGTTCCTGTTTAAAACAGAGTTCTAAACCCCCTAGGTTTTGGAAGTGAAAACAAATCTTCAGATTTGGAAGTTTAACAGAGGTAATTAAGTGCTACTCTAAGACAGCACAATCAATTTGAAAAAAACAGTAAGGGTTTATATCTATCCATCATCATATCCTAATTGACTTTACTGTAAAAGTACTGGAACAGCAGACATTTATACCCCAGGTTGCACACACAAGCTTTTCAGGAGAAGTTGAGTTTTCCTTTATGGGGATTTTAGTAATGATTAAAGCAGAAGTGTAACTTTGTTTAAATTTATTTCCACATTTTTATTTTGACAGAATGGCATTGGCATTTACAGTTTAGAAATAATTTCTCTTGGTGTTACTAACATTATTTTTACTCAATGTAATTACATTTTGGAATTTGACATTAGTACTCGAAACAAACACCTGGCATGTTTAAACCAAAGAAAACTTAAATATCAAATATCTGATCAAACCGGTGAGGGAGAGAGGAAAGAAAAAGGCAATCCACACTCTTGAATTATTTGGGGTTTTAAACAAAAGTAGTGAAAAACCAAAACATTTCAAAATAAGCGTTACATTTTCTTTACGAATACGTCTTTACTTTCCTCCTGAACTGAAGTGTTTTAAATGCTCAAATATTTAATTTAAAATACATTACTGCTCTGAAAATTCAGTACAAATTCTAATTAAAAGAATAGCAATTTAAGATCTAAAGAGAGGAAAATGAAGTATTTTAAAATAAAGGCACCAAAGCTCTCAGTAATAAGCTTGGCTTCAAAATATCTTTAATTTGCATCTACAACAGCACAGTGTAACTGAAATTTATGGAAAGGGCAAATACCCATGTAAGGAATAATAAAAAAAATTTTTAGAAAGCCCAAGCCTTCCATTCTTGCTGAAACATGAAGACTTAAAGTATATACATACTAATAACTGAAACATTCTGCTATTTTGCATTTATCGTTAATCTGTTACAAGCACAATGTGCTCCCTAAGAAACTTTCATTTTCAAGTACCTGCAGCAGTTGCATCAGTTGTGTTAATGTAGTAACATTTAGCAGAAAAAAATCCTCCCACCAGAGATGCTTTCTTTTTACCACAACTCCCCTGGACTGCCAGCTGATCTATATCATTCTAGAATTTGCCAGACAGCCACTCAGACACTGCAAACTGATAAAATAAGTATGTCCAAACAGATCCTGAGCAGATCAATTTAGGCACTTGCTTTAACACAGGCTAAAATGAGCAAGCAGTTTGCTTTCCATCTTTGCCACTTAAAGTAAGGTTGAACTCGCATTGCAAGTTGCTGATTTGCATTAGCATAACCTTTTAAATGAGAATTTGTGTCTTTTGAGGAGTAACTACCATAAAATTATGGTATACAATAAAGCAATTATTTGAGCTTAATTTAATATATTCAACTTCATCTTATTACATGGGTTATTGTAACTATTTTTAGTAAGTGTATAATAATTAGTATATAGGTTCACTTGGACAAAAAGTGACTAAATGGTGAGTGTTCGATGTACGTAAAATGACTAAAAAAACCCTATCAGAATATAGGGGGTTTATTTTCAGCATTCTAAAGTGCAATTGCTTTATCCTATCATATTTGCTATTTGGCAGACAAAATAATTTCCTGCTTCATTTACACTTCCTGTTGTTTTTTAACTTTGACCAAACCACTTAAAATGAATAGATAAATTAACTAAAAACTCATCTTTCCTATTTGCTGATCTTGCTGTTCTGTGTTAGTTTAGCACATTTTAGTGAGTTGAATGTAAGTGTACACATTGCACAAATTCATCAGTTCAATTTTTAAATTTCATTAGGAAATATAAACTACTTGATTACACATTTTACTTAAATAAAATACTCTCTTTTGCACAAAATCCATCAACAGCCAACTAGATCAGATATTTCATGGAACTCCCTAAATAGAAACACAGGCAAGCTTGGTGTGCAGGCAGAGAGATGACTTTCCAAGAAAAGTTAACCACCTTCTCTCGGGTTTCTGTATTTATGATATCTGTTTTCCAACAAAAGCATCTAGTTTTCATATAAACACTAACCAACAACATTCTCCTAAAATGACTAATACACATTGTTAAAAATTCAAACCGCAGTGCTCTTTTATCAGTCAACTATGATCATGACCTGATCCAATGGGAAATCTAGCAATGTTTTTCCAGACATTTCTCATTTGTATCAGTAAACCATTAGTTTCAAAGAGGGCTTGATCTCTTCCAGATCTTTGTTAAGAATCAGGAACTCTTTATGTCTATGGACTACAAATTCCTTTTTACCAGGCATTATCCTTGATGAGAAACAGACACTTGAAAAAAAATCTAAGACCATCTACAGCTAGAAAATGGATGAATTCTTTTGTTACATGTCTTCAGGGGCTATAACAATGTAAACTGACCAAAACAAAGTCCAGACACATTTGAAGGAACCAGCATAATTACAAGAAAGCTGTTTGGACAGGTAAAAGTTCCGAGAAGTTTTATCTCTTACACATACCGCAGCCTTAATAAAACAAGCCTGATTTATGATGAACTGTTCATATTTTCAAAAATTAAATCTGTGCTTTAGATTTTGAAGCTGCTCCTTTTTCTTAACAATTTTTTTACAGAGATGAGACTATTCAAGTCACAACTTAAGAGATGCCATCTTTACCAAAGAGCTCAACCTTCAGAACACAAGGCCTTGAATGGCACTTGACAAAAATGGCTGATCCCAGTTTAAATTTGTCATTGCCCCAAGAACAGTGTATATAGCAAGTAGCTGAGATCACAAGACTGTTGCAATACCAATCCTACGTCTGAAATTTTTTATTTTATTTTTGCAGGGCTTCTATTCATTACACAAGTGGAATGCCCCTTGAAGGAAGAAACAGGAAAAAGGGTAAGTTTGGAAGTTTATTTAGAACCTGCATCAAGTGCCAAAGCTGGAAGTTCCTTGGCAGTCATACCTTTAAGAAGACTATAACTCAGGTAAGGAAGGACTTAAGATCTTCATTTAAATCAATACATTAGAGCTGACATACAGGATTCTTACAGAAATAAGACAGAACTACAAACACACACAAAAAAATCATTATTAGTAAAGCCACAGTACTATCTGGGTATTACTTGTTTACAGGAATGGTCCCTTTTTATATTGCTAGAGAATGGCTTGAAGCATTTCCTTAAGTCTAAAACTTGTTTAATTATCAGTAAGTTCTATTCAATGCTATGAAATCTAAATTGTAATGCTGAATCCACATCCAGAAGGAATAAAGCTCAACTAGCTATTGTACGAATTTCAGGTTTGGAAAAAATGACTACATAACACTGATGATGCTTACTAAGGTTCAGTGATTTTCTTTCCAACAACATTTCAACTTACAGCAACAGCCTTCCACCAACTATCACTCTGATGAACCGTCAGGAATGACAAAAAGGGAATCACCACCCAGTAGATGTGCCAATAAAAATACCACCTGTGACAGTTTGGGCAAGGGGTACACACAACCCAGGTCAGCTGGGTAGCTCAAAGTGGAGCACTGAAGCAAGCTTCCCCTGACACTCCCACCTGGCTGCAGTGGTCACAGTGGACAGAAGAGAGAGCAGCACTATCAGCCAGGAC
Source organism: Megaceryle torquata (assembly GCA_024611175.1). Lineage (NCBI taxonomy): Eukaryota > Metazoa > Chordata > Aves > Coraciiformes > Cerylidae > Megaceryle > Megaceryle torquata. Next base: position 33,385 of record JANIJG010023835.1, on the reverse strand, counting down.
AAGCACAGGCTCCCTCCCATCTCCCACAGAGTGACACTGAATTCAACCCTGCCAGGTGTTCTGATCCTGCTTCTCCAGGCTGTCTCCTGGAGCTAATACTGTCTTCTGCCATAGTGGAAGGGTGTGCAAGAGCTTAAGCCTACTGCCAAATCATCCCACACAATTACAGCCACTAGATTCCCACTATCCCTCCTCTGCTATCAGTTCTGTTCCCCAGTGTCCTACTACCCAGACACCATGCCAGTCCCCCTTTGCCCAGAAGATCTCCACCTCAGGTCTCTTACAGCCTTGTAAGAGAATGTTCCTTTTCCTCTTCACCTTTTATCCCCTCATCTCCGTTATTCGTCCCCCTCACTCACATCAGTTCAGCTACCAGCCCTCAATCTCTATGGTAGCCAGAAGAAAGGCCTTTATCTCATTCCTCTTACAACTCCCCATAATCACGTACATAGATTTTTCCACAGATTCACATTCCTTTACTATTTCTTATTTTGAGCAATTTGTAAAATACAGCAGTGGTATACATACAATACAATATTACACACATAAGCTGAAGCTCATGATCTAAAATGCTAGTAGCTTATGCCATCCATACCAAGGATAAAGATTTTTCCCAAAGACAATTTAGAGCATGGCCTTACATCTCATGCTGAAAAAACCCTTCCATTTTCTGTATTAAAAAAACTAAGGGAAACATCCCTTCTGACATCAAGAAAGCATCAACTGCCCAAAATTATCCTCAAAATCCTTTGCTCCTGCTGAAATATCTGACGACTAATTTTTCCAAGTAAGCAAGCACAGCCTAAAAAAAACCTTACATACTCTTCAGAAAAACTTACTAGTATGTTGAGTAGTTCATTAAATGTCATGTAATTCTTCCTCTAATTGCAAAAAGAAGCTAAATACCAGAGTGACATGGACAAAAAGACTATTAAATTCAGAGCACTTACATAATTTATGCTGAATCAAGAAAACTGTCAATTATGGAAATGAATAAGGACGGAAAAGGTGAAGGGAAAAAGTACATTTTGATAAAAGCTCCACAGGAGGAGAAAAAAAAAAGAAAAAGAAAAAAAAGGGCTTTTGTCAAGGAAAGTATAGCTGGCTGATCAAACTTTACACTGAGCATCACTGCGTAAGTTTCCTATAGCAGCAGTGAAACATATACCCACGGCCTTTTCAAGGAAAATGGAAAAGACACCCTACTACAGAATTAGATGTTTAACAAATGAACTGGAGGCAGCAGCTGCCTGCAGTTCTAAATGCCTGTGCTGAGACACTGCAGGGACAGCAATTCTGCCTTGACCCTTTCTCCCATGTGATCAACTATAATGGCCTCCCTAGAATAAAACAAATGGTACTGGCTTTCAGGAAAAAAAAAAAAAACAACAACAAAAAACCACCACCACCACCAAAACAAACAAACAAAACAACAAAAACAAAAACCAACCAAACAACCACCACAACAAAAAACCACACAACACCAAAACACCACACTCAGCTCATCTAACTGGTACCCAAAAACTAAGACAGCAGTAACAAAACTGAAAGCTTATCTGAAGATCTCAGTATTGAATAATCCATCCTTCACTTCACAGAAAATGTTACATACATAAGCATATGTCTCTGTGTATGTATTTATCACTTTTACATCCAGGTTTGAGTTATATTAATATAAATTTATTACAGTATTCACTGTACTTTATTGCTATAGTCACTGGACAAATGTTGACTTACATGGGATTTTGTTAGGTTTTTTTTTTCTGTGGGGCCAGGGGGACAACTAACCTTGGTTGTGGGTTTGGTTTGTTTTACTATCAAGTCTAGTGAAGTTAACAGTGCTTTTGCTTCTTCAATGGTGGAAATTCAGAACATACTTTAGACTACAGTAACATAGCTTACATTCCTAAACTCCTTGTTGCATAGTTTTTTGGGGTTTATTTTGTATATAGTACTGCTTAATTCTACATCTTAAGCATTTAAATCTGCAACATAGATATCAGGCAACATGCCTATTTCCTAGTCATTCAAAGAAACATAGGACATTCTCAAACACTGACTGCTGATACAATACTATATTGTTGGAGAAAAAAAAATAAAAATCAATTAAAATGAGTGCAACTTTAAATGAGCATAATTTAAAGATTATTCAAGTAGAAAACTTACCATCTCCAGCTGGCAGGCCTCGTTCTTTTTTCTCATCACATTTGTTGCATTCGCTGAAGTACAGCAATAGAAACATATCCAGAAGGACCCAAACCAAAGAGGTGGCAAGAACCACCTTGCAATATGCAAATTTTTTCATGGCACTTTAAGTCAAATACAAAAATAAAAAGGTATAAATAAAAATATCAACAGGTTGCTCTAATCCAGTTTGAGAGACCACTTTCTATATCTAGAAAAAAAAAAAAAAGAAAAAAGTCACCAAAAGTTACCTGAGTACAGCAACTAAAACCAGAAATTTTAACCACCTTTTAAAGGTAACAATATAATCAACAAATTCTGTATTTATCAAAATGAATGCTCTATGTACTCTGATGAGATTAAAGGAATGGTGTCAATTAAAGCAGCATTACTGCAGTCCTTTACTACGTTAACATTCATTACCTGAAATGTTAAATTGAGTGACAAAACCAGAGAGTGCTCTGCTAAGCCACGGGAGAAGAGGGTAGGCACATCTAATGAAAATTAAAAGGAACTCTGGATCCTCTGGAAATCAGAGCAAGCTAAATGAATGAAAGTCAGGTACATTTAAGGAAGCAGGGTATCAGTCTGTGCTGCATGAAACCCATGGCTAATATTCCTCATGCTCCTCCCGTGCAGGACACACCAACTTTCTGGGCCCATCCCTTAGAATGCTAGTCTACAAATGCTTGTACTTTTACATCAAGTCTAAAAGCACATTACACCTTCATCACAAAGAAAAATGCTTTGCTTTCAGAAAACCAAAATAAACATCCCTTTTGGTAAAGTTAAACAGTAGGCAAAGTGAAGAAAGTATTTACAAGCCATTGTGATCATTTACTAGGCATTCAAAGCTAAAGGTATCAAGTAACAACTTTGATGCTTCAAGTGACTTTAATAGTTTAATACTTGATTATAGAGCAAATTTTATACATTACAATTTCAGAATAGCAACCTTTGAAATTATTTTTTGTCCTACTGAAATTGCAAGCAAATTTTATTATAAAGACTGCTTATTTCTATGACTGACAATTGGGTAAGGCAAAAATCAAGAACAGCTTTGAGCTTCTTCATTTACACTAACATACAATGGTTTTTAATTACTTTTTACCAGCAGATTCCCCACCAATGCAAAGTACTCCCAAAGTAATCCCCAGTGGGAACAGCTTACTAGTAAAAACCAGAATTGCAGATATCCTTATAAAATAAATGGAAAGTAAGACTCTTCAAAAACTCACAGGAATTTTAAAATTGACAGACACAGCTTCTGTTACATGCTTTCAGTCTAAACTGAAGAATTTATCGGAAAGGAGAACTTTAATTGTAAGCCATGATTATGTAAAAACCTTACCAAAACCCTGTATCATTAAGAGTACCCTCCCTTTAGTATTTCATTGTCATAATTTGATTCCTGCCTCCCCCCTCCCCTGCCTACTTAAGGGAGAATACCATGACATCTGTCTTCTAAATAAAGCTCATTTCTTCCTATTGGCAGCAGACACATTCATGTCTCCGTGCATCCCAACACACTTAAGTGGCATAAGTAATTTTCCTCCCTTCAAAATATTGGATAATATGTAGCAAAACCTTTACATCATGGAAGTAAAGGGAGTATTAAAAATGCCTTGGAAAGAGTAGAAACAGAGCCTGTAACTTATCAAGATTAAAGTGAAATGACAAAAAGATGGGTTTGTTCAAGTCTTATTACTTCTGAAGGTCAAGCATTTGTTTTTTCTTTTTTTTCCCCACCCTGACAAAATTCATGACACACCTGACACTAGAGAAAAAGGTCATCTTTAAAATTACTGCTCATATAAAGTGCATTATTCCACATTACCACCTTTTTTACCAACACAGCTGTCATGGGAAAGAATGCTTACTCTTTTCAGGATGATACATGACTATTCAGTCATTTTTATCTCTTGATCAACTTCAGCTTTGTTTATACTGGAGATCAGTCTTCAATATAACTTTGTAACAGACCTGACAGAGGACTTCACTGTTGTTACTCAACTAAATAAGGATTTTACGCTACATGGGGCACCTAAACAGACAAAGCCAATGTAAAGTTTGTTTTCCAGAATTTTGGATATGAAAAACAGAAGGTGGCACAAAGTAAGGACTTATCAAAATCCTGGCACAACATCTGATTTTTCTAAGCTATTAATGTCAATTTAAATCAAATGAAAAGTGATTAACTGAACAGCATCCAAGGAAAGATTGACAGCCTACACAGAACTGAATTTTCAGCTTCCCGGTTTATTTAGTAATGAGGGAGAAAAGACTGACATACTCCAAGGTAACGTATTAGGCATACGTATGGACTTTTTGAGCAAACTTATAAACATTGTCTAAAACTCCATATATCTGAACTATTAATGAGGCCTATCCAACTGAGTGTGTCTACGTTTGAAAACGGAAGTAATGCCAAAAGTAGACTCAGATTTCAGAACTACTTTTGCTACTGTGACATTTGTTTTGTTGTGGGTTTTTTCCCCCCCCTATATTTTTTTTCTTTTCACTGGCCAGTGCTCTGTTGAATTGGTTTTAGTGCTAGTTTGCAGAGAGCTCATTATCATCAGTTCAGTAAATAGGTTAGTTTGAGGATAAACAAAGCATTACCTCATTTCAATGCTATAAAAGCAAATGTAAAAAAAAAATTTGAATCAGAGGGCAAACACATCAGCTGTGGAAAAGGGGTGTATTCTGTGCCTTTTTCACAGGAACACACACATCTGGCAAATTTCATCAGGCAAAAAAGTATTCATAAGCTTGAGGATGCCAGTACTCTCCTTCTCATAAGTTAACACAAGACAAGTACTCTTCATTGGGCTACACTCATTTGATGGATTCTGAAAGGTTTTAGTATTTAAGAGTCATAGGTTCAGTACAATTCATCCACAGTATGTTCTGAAGTGATGAGAGAAAACAGATCATACTACTCAGAGCAATATGAGAACAATTCATGAAAAGCAAAACCTACTCTTCAGAAAAATCTGAGAAATGTAGGTCAGTAAAATCAATTTCTATTCTTCTTGCTCTGTGTGGGAAGACTACACTTTCAACTCATCAGAAGTGAATTTTCAATTCATAAGTCAATTTAATTGGCCATTTGAAAAAACTACCAATTATGTTTCTAAAACCAGGAGGCCTTTGAACAATGGAAGAATAAAACAAAACAAGAGTAGCTGAGTACACTTGAAAAACAAGGATGAACTTCATACACAAAGGAAGAAGTTCTTGGTTCATAAAGGCTTTCCTACAGATAAATTAGAATGCCTAAACATGCTTATAAAAGTAGATGCTCTTGTGAGATGAAAATCTGGCTCCTCACACAGAAAAGCAATGCTAAAGATGGAACAACAGACATGTGCTCTATCCACAGTTTAGTCAAACTGTTTATAACTGTACGGAACTAAGTCACAGCACACTTGAACCTCTGATGCTTCCAATTTTGAATCACAGAACTGTTTGGACTGGGACCTTCTTATGTAAGTAGTTTTAACTAAACCTCTAAAATTTTTTAAGTTCTAATTACTTCTACAAATACATGATAAGGAAATAACATTTCTAAGCTGAGTAAAAACATTTTCGAAACCCAGCTTTTTCAGTTACTTCAATAAAATGAATTTTAAAACTGCTATTTTGGTACTTACACCTTTCAAACACATCTTAACTACAATCATTTAACTTTTGAAAACAGTTTAACATTTTGCAAATTAGTGCTTAAAGGTATCTCAAATGAGTTTATAAGCAACATGCACTATCTTGATTAAATCTTCTCAAAACTTTTCAAGAAATCAAGGAAGCCTTTGGTCAACACTTTCAAGGACTTCCCACATAATCCTTCCTGATTCTCTTCCTAATCATCACTATTCAAATAAAAAATATCTTTTGCAGATTAATAACTACCTACTATGGCCCAAATATAAAATATACCAGAAATATGTAATTTACCTCCATGTAATAAAGATTAAATATGTTAAAAAAAAAAATTGCAACAGGGACAAGGACATGGAAAATATAAAACCCAAGATGAAATAAAACCAACTCAGATTACCTAGTATGGTAAAACCAGGATGGCCGTGTAATTCTTTCTGTAGGGCTGATAAAGAACTGCCATATGAAATGTTAAAGTAAATTACCAGACTTTTCTGCTATCACACTACACATGCTACCTGAAACAGGCATAAATGTGAGGATATTCAGGACAGAAAGTTGTCCAGACATGGTTAAAGTATATTAATAAAGTATATTAATACTGCATTAACATCATAGTAATTAATACAGTATATGGTATACAAATAGCATAAATATTTCCAAAACAGAGTGAACGATAAGGCATATAAGTCAATTGGAAGCTAAATAAAAAAACCCCACAATACAATTTTGTTGAAATTAAAACAGTGCAAATTTCATTTTATCTGTAACTGACTTCAAAATTATCTGCTAGCAAAAAGCATTTTAAATCTAACTCCCATGAGGAAAATTGTTATTTAAGGTGAGGAAGATCAGGATTAATAGAAAAAATAATGTGGATAAACAAGATGACTACAAGAAAGACTGTAAAGACTTGTAAAAAAACCTTAGTAGGCTGACGAGAATGCGCTTTTGATAATCTGGCCACTATTTTCTTCAGTAATCTTGGTGCTAGATCTATAGAGGCAATCTTAAAACCTGTTGCTGTTAAAGGAACAAGTGATAAGGCAGGAAGAAAGATGGGTTTGTGGACTGGAATAACAGAATCAAGACAACATTTAATAAAATATGTTCAATAGCATGCACTGGAGCATTTAACTTTGCTATCAGCTGAGGAGTTTCAATAAAGCAAAGGCTCATAAGGGTGACACTGTGAGCTGCCACTGTCACCCAGTCACAGATAAAAAGCCAATGAGATTTTTGGACACATCATTTAAGTATTATCCCAGAAACCACTGTATGGTGCACCAGCATTTCACAAGGGAAGGGCAGAGGGAGAGAGATATATTTGGCAAAGAGGATGTTTCAAAGCAGAGCCTGGTGGATTTATAACAGACCAGTGCAGGGGACTGGAAATACTGATCCAGGTGGTCCTTTCTATTTCCACTCTTCTAACCTGGAATTCACAGAACAGTAATGAACATAAATTAAAAGGCCTAAATTAATTACTTCCAGAAGCAAAGTGGCAGATGTCAGATCTTTATGATAAATTTCCTCCATACCAGCTCAGTGTTTGGAGTGGATTGTTTTGGGTTTGGGTTTTAAATTGGTCAAGGGGGGAAGAAATCAAATATCCACACTTAGGATTCCCCCAATGCAAAATTTCTCCCAACAGATTGTTTTGGAGAATAAAAGATGATTTACAGAACAATACTTTTTAGACTGACTTTAAGAAAGTCCTATCTTGCTTGCAAGAATAAAATGCAATGGGAGGGCACAGTTTCAAACGATGAGAATGATATTTCAATCAAATAATGAAAGTTCAAAAGCAATTTAATCCACAGACTTTGGGGTTAATTTTCTTTTTTTTTTTTTTTTTAACAATTTTTGCTATACATGAAGAAGAAAAAATTAATCTGGGAGACAAAAATATTCCCTATCAGAGCTCAAAAGGATAGCTAAAATTCAGAAATCAAAAATAAAAGTACAGAGACTACTGCTGTCACAAACAGCTGAGATTCACTAGACTCCTATTCCATGACTTTAAAGTAGCTTTCAAATGACTAAGGCAATAATTTCATTTTTTCTGTCTGCTCTACAAGTTGAATGAAATTGTCTAAATAGACAATAAAATAGACTTATTCAGGGATCCTTCAGACCCTTCAATTCTCTCAACTGCTTTCAGATTTAAAATATAATTCTATAATGAACATTCAGTATACATTACTTAATATTACTAATCCTGTATAAAATAAGCCTATACATCTTTTTACAGTACTGCTTCAAATATTAGGAGCACTTCATTAGTTCAATTTAATTATAACACATAAAAGGAACACACAGATATATAGTACCTTGAAGCCAATCAGTAAGTTTTTACATAGGCATTAAGTTATTGGGCATTGCAGTACTGGCAGGTAAGTTCAAACCACCATTATTGAAATCTTTTTCCTTCTTACACTGAACAGCAGATACTGCCTCTCCTGGCAAGCTATAGAATAGGTAATCCTTTTAGGGAAGCAGATTTATAAGCTGATAGACAGTTATTTCTGTTCCTGAAACAACTGCAGTCTTAAATTGAGCTACTGACCCCTCAGATGCTGACAGAGAGCAAACATTCCTTTTCAAAGCCATAGCTACTTCACATGCACACTCTGGGAGGGCTACTGAGTGTGCTTGACTTAACAGTAACAACCAGCTAGAGAATACAGACAGTATTTTCATCAGTGAGTATTACAGGCAGCATGAAGACAATGAGCAATTCACAAGTGAAAAGCTCTTGTTATTAACAGCAGCAAGAGAGAATTTTAATGTCAGTGCTAGCAATGCACCAAGCTCATAAATCCCCAACACACAGTAGTCAATGGCTGAAGGTGCATCAGTAAGACTTATTCAAGCCCTCTGCTGCCCTTCCCAGAGGCCTAGATGGCTGAATCACTTGCCAATGAGCATCCCAGAGCTATAATTTGACTCCAATCTTTAATAAATCTCTGAAGACTCATGCCAGTTGGTGTTCCAATCCCAACTCTATGGGTCTGGAAGAGAAAAATCCAGGCCACATTTGCACAGGTGTTCTACACAAAGACATCCATTTCCTCAATAATATCTATTTTGTCATGTGAGCTACACACCTTGCAAGCTCACCATTACTGAGAAGAAACAGTTTTAAAAATCTAAGAAATTTTAGCTTCCTTACAAGAGTTAAATGCTGGTTCCAAGACTCTTTTAAGAAATAAAAAGCTGAACTACCCTAAATTTATATTACAGTGTAGTAGAGATTAGGCTATTAGTATAATATTTGCTGTCTGTAACAAAAACCTTAAAAATGACTCTACATATTTTAGAGACTCAGGCTTGTGACATGATGTAACACAGCATGAAGGCTTCTAGCCAAAAGCAGCATCACTTGGCCTTAGAAGGCATATGTTCACTAAGGCCAAATGAATGCAAGCAGTCAAGAATTTCTAATAGTCATGAAGTCACACATTTCAAATATTATTATAAACTGTCTGGCAGGTACAAGATGAGCTATAAGTAGAACAGGTTAGCTGACAGCCTGTTAAAATTCCTGATGAAAAAAAATTCAGATTTACTACTGCAAGCAATTTTCTAACAAATCATATGCACTCTGTGGAAGTGAAAACATAGTAAGCTGTTCCATATTCTCAATGCTCATATTTTCTATCTTCCTTTATAAAGTTTCTGCATAATCCAGAAAATACAATTTACTTCCAAATTTTTTTTTTAAGTTCTACATTAAAATGTCAAACTGCAAACTCAGATTTTACCAGCTGAGACTGAACTATAATCAACATTATTCTTATCAACAGATCACTCTTCATACATATGCGTCAAATGCTCAATAGAATTTTCTGCGGGTGATACTTTCTTCAGTCTGCACATGTCAACACTTACCAGTAGCATTTGCTTTTGAAGTGTTTTGAGGAAATAAGCAGATTCTTCTTGAAAGGACTGATGAACACAGACAACAGAAGTTGGAATTTACTCTCAACCGTGCTATTTAGATAGAACTCAGAAGAGAAATCGCAACTCAGGTGTCGGTATCACACCCCAAAGAACCATAAATTTCAAGGAGAAATCCCTGACTACTTAGAGGTCAGAAGAATTCAACAACACCAAGCTAGTTACACGTCTCTCATAGTCAAAGACCTAAGCAGACTATGAACAATCAAGCAAATAAATCTTTTACAAGACATTATTGAAACCTTCTTGGAGTTAGGAGAAATTGTTAAATGTTGCAAGCTAAGTCTCAAATGTTCTAAAATACACAACCTCCACAAAGCTTCTGATTATTCTTTATGTATGTATCAAAACCAAAAGCTAGAGTGGAATAAATTGTTCATTAATTCTTCAAACACTTTTAAAGATGGCAGAAAATTACATCGGCAAATCAGCACCATTAAGGGTGAATCACTAATGGGCAAGAATTTGAACTGAAGAAAAGCCGAGTAGGCTAATTAGAAAAAAAAAAAATAAAGGAGATTTCTGGATATATAGGGTGAATTGCAGTGAACAGATTTAACTACCTCTACTTGAGTGACTGCAGAAATCTCTACTCCTGAAAACTTCCTATTGTAGATTAAAAGTCCAGAAGGGAAACTTGGAAGAAATACCAAACACATTCAAATGTCTGCCTTCAATATATGTGGAAAATATTCAAAAAAATGTAAGTGTTCAGAAAAGAAAAGCTTTGAAAGGTACAGAAAAATTGATGGTACGCTCTGGGGTTATAAAACGTTTATCCTAGAGAAGCTGGACAAATTCTGCCTAGAATAACTACAGAACTTGCTGACAAATCAAATACAGGCAGATACAAGGTTAAAAACTGCTGAATAAGATAATGCACGTGACTAAATATGAAAACTTTAATTAGGAAATATAATTTGGCAAAATAACAGTGACAATCATTTAACACACAGTGGGTTACATTAGCTCAAGTTGTAATGGGTCTGACTGAGCTGGAGTTAATTTCCCCATAGCAGACCTCCCAGTGCCGTGTTGTGCATTAAGAGCTGGAAAGTTGTTGATAACACCCCCAGGTTGTGGCTACTGCTGGGCAGGGCTTGCACAGCACCAAGGCTGTGGGATGGGGTGGACAGGATCTTGGGAGGGGACACAACTGGGACAGCTGACCCCAGCTGACCAAAGGGATATTCCATGCCATGTAATGTCAGCTGAACTACAAAAGCTAGGAAAAGGGGGGAGGAGAGGACATTGGTTTGTCCTCCAGAGCAACCACTAAGCACTTGAAACCCTGCTTCCCAAAAAGGACCGACATCACCTGATAGGAAGTAGAGAATAAATCTTTTGTTTTCTTTTGCTTCTGCGCCCAGCACAGTAAATTCTACATAGAAAGCAACACGCTGCATTTATACAGACAGGCCATATAGCTCTTAAGCATACATTCACACAAAGTCTGTTTTCACATCATAAAGCTGTCTGTTCATCAGGTAACTTGTGCTGCTAACAACTGTTTTGTACTTGATTAACACAGAGTGTTGCACTAAGGATAATTTTCTTCAAATCCATCCTTCACTTTCCCTCTTGTACTTACTTGCCTTAGATTCAGTTTTTCTTAATTCTGTCTTCCCAGCCATCTCTGACTACACAAGCTTGAGAAACACTTTTAAATTATTTCCGTTGTCAAGCCATGCAAACGTACATATGGTGTAAAAAGAGCAACCATGAGATTTTCTTCAAGGACCAATAAATTTCTCCACATAAAGTCTATTACTAAAGCAGACAAGTTTGTATTTTAGGTTCTAGTAAACAGGCAGACTTATAAAGCAGAGTTCTGGAAATCCTTTAGAACTTTTGCAAGACTGGACAAAGAAAGAAGAAACTGCAAGGGAAAGGTTGCTAGAACAGTTTGCAAATAGACCAATATAGCAAAGGCTCTTCTTCAGGACTAGAGTCCTGGGTACTTTCTCTGTCCTCACAGCATCTTTGTCTTCAGCACTGGTACTTATATTTCCACAGGACCAGAGCTTAAACTCTAGAATTCAGGTCTCAGGTGAGCTACGTAGATTTATATGCTGAAGCACCTGTGATGCCTGACAGTACAAAAGAATTTACAGAAGTATCAGTATCATCCCCTTTGAACTGGTGCAAAGGCTAGTTTCACATTCTGGGACATTCTCACAAGAGAAGTCTATTCTCCTTCTCACAGCATTTTTCCTTTTGATATTCAAGGAAGCAAACTCCTTAACTCTCAGGCAGGCAGCAGCTCTGTCCAATTCTCTTCCACGCAAACAGATGCGCTTTCCTTCCCCGACTGCACTTACAGCTACGTCTCCTAGGTTGCTACCATACAAATACACATTAAGGTAACAAGTAGAGACAGGATCAAAAAGTTATCTTCTGTTGCTACTGGAATCAAGACTATGTAAAAAAAGGAGGAGACAGGAAACTGTCTAAGAAATGCACAGCTGCCCATATGATTCAAAAAAACAGAAGTACACAGTATTCCCCTATCCACTGAACACCCTTCTGGAACTGTAAAAGCACACAATTATAAATGACGGACCTATGCAGAGAAATTGTTATTGACCATGGAAGGGACATATGCCTAGATCATTATAAGTTAGCAGGCAGAACTTCCATATTTCATCTAGTAGAAGGGAGAAAACTCATCTCAATCCACCCATGTCATACACAACTCCTAATGCAAATAAATTAAACCATTTTTACATAGCAGTCCCTACAAATATGAATATGTGAAAAAAGTAGAAGACAAACAAAATAAAAAGCCCAACTGAATAGTCATGAATATTGGCAGAGAAGTTTGAAGGTAAACAAAGAGACAATATATGGCCAGTCACCAGAATAAAATCACTCTTAAATACAGAATACTGAGACTATATACAGAAAAAAAGCAAACTAAAGATGACAAGAAAACCAGTCTATTAATTTCATTGAGGACAGCTTTGTCCTTCCCCCCCTGCCCCAAAGCAGATATATTAGATAACCTTATAAAAAGTATTTAGAAACCAGGACTTCATTTGCCTGTATTTTTAGATGAACAATTGCTGGCTACATTGCAAACTTTTCTTAGGATTCCCTTCTGACACTGCAGTCAGTATTTTAAACCTCTTCATATTCACTAGATTAGTATTTCAAAACAATTAAGGGAAAAAAAAAAATCCACTAGTTGAACTTGGTTTCCTGAAACTGAAAAATACAAAGTATGAACATCGAGACCAAGACCATGTTGCATTTAAATCCAGCCAACAGTGACAAAAACCCCCACATTTTGGTTTTATAGTTTTCAGAATGAACTTTCTTCTGTACTCTGGACACACTATTCTATACACCATATAGAATACCATTCTATACCATACCATTATTACTGGGAGAAACATAAAAAGAAAAAAGGCCACGTGAAACATGAGGATATAAATTTAAGATGATCTTATATAGCCCTATCAAGCTGCTGTAATCATTTGTGCAGCATTAGATGCACACTTTGGATTTCCAAAGGTTATACAGAACCACTGAGTACTCTTCCCAATATTCAACTTCATTAGGCATATCAAGGACAAGGGGGTCATTAGGAGCAGTCAGCATGGTTTTACCAAGGGAAGGCCATGTTTGACCAGCCTGATAGCCTTTTATGAGGACATAACCAGGTGGATAGATGACGGTAGAGCAGTGGATGTGGTTTATCTTGATTTCAGTAAGGCATGTGACACCATCTCCCACAGCATCCTTCTGGCTAAACTGAGGCAGTGTGGTCTGGATGATCAGGTAGTGAGGTGGATTAGGAACTGGTTGACGGAAAGAAGCCAGAGAGCTGTGGTCAATGGGATGGAGTCTACTTGGAGGCCTGTAACTAGTGGGGTCGCACAGGGGTCAGTGCTGGGACCAGTTCTGTTCAGCATATTCATCCATGACCTGGATGAGGGCACAGAGTGCTCTGTCACCAAGTCTGCTGATAACACCAAGCTGGGTGGAGTGGCTGACACACCAGCAGGCTGTGCTGCCATTCAGTGAGACTTGGACAGGCTGGAGGGTAGGGCAGGAAGAAATGTAATGAAACTCAACAAGGGCAAGTGTAGAGTCTTGCACCTGGGAAACAACAACCCCAGGTACCAGTATAGGTTGGGGACTGATCTGTTGGAAGGCAGCGAAGGGGAAAAGGATCTGGGGGTCCTTGTTGATGGGAGGCTGACCATGAGCCAGCAATGTTCTATTGTGGTCAAGAGGGCCAATGCCATTCTGGGGTGTATTAAAAGGGGTGTGGCTAGTAGGTTGAGAGACTCTCCTGCCCCTCTACTCTGCCCTGGTAAGGCCACATTTGGAGTACTGTGTCCAGTTCTGGGCCCCCCAGTTCAAGAGGGACATAGAATTGCTTGAGAGTCCAGCGCAGAGACACAAAGATGATTAAGGGAGTGGAGCATCTCCCTTAGGAGGAAAGACTGAGGAAGATCGGGCTCTCTAGCTTGGAGAAAAGGAGACTGGGGGGTGACCTCATCAATGTTTATAAATACATGAAGGGTGAGTGCCAAGAGGATGGAGCCAGGATCTTCTCGGTGATGCCTGATGACAGGACAAGGGGCAATGGGTGCAAGCTGAGGCATAGGAAGTTCCATGTAAACATAAGGAGGAATTTTTTCACTGTGAGGGTGACAGATACTGGAACAGGCTGCCCAGAGGGGTTGTGGAGTCTCCCTCTCTGGAGATATTCAAAACCTGCCTGGGCGCATTCCTGTGTGATCTGGTCTAGGTGATCCTGCTCTGGCAGGGGGGTTGGACTAGATGATCTTTCGAGGCCCCTTCCAGCCCCTGACATTCTGTGATTGAAGAAAAACAAAAAAAAAAAAAAAACAAAAAAAACCCCCACAGCCAACCAACTTTTTTAATTTTCATCCTAATATGAAAAAGGTTTGGCAAATTTAAATAGAATAGCCATATCAAGATATAGGTATTGCAGTCCAGGAGTCTGAACTGTGCTATGTAATTTAAGGCAGAAAGACTTTCTGGAAAGGAGTTCAGTTTTTTTTCTCAGTTACCAAAAAGGCTGATGCTAACAATTTTCTGCATAGTTGCATAGAGAAAATCTGTAGGACATTTGGTATGTCAGAGATGTATTAGACTTCACTAAATTACTTAAGTTTCTTCAAATACTTAGGTGGTTATTACTTTGCCAATTTTTTATTATAGAAGTTGTCAGGCACTTAGTAAAAACCAGCTAATGTATTTAATTTGACACACCATTTTTGAGGGTATAAAGCCAGCAGCAACTTAAGCTTTTTTATAATTCAAAATTCATACTGGACTAGAAGAAAGAAACCAGTGACCATAAAAAAAATTTCAATCTGTCATGAAACATTAAAAAAAGGGAATATGATGGAAATGTTTTGCAAACACAGCCATACATTAATTGAAGACTGCAGCATTTGAGTAAAACACTTTTTAAATCAGATATTTTTTTCAAGCCTTTTTTAAAACTCTGTGCTCCAATTCTTTTAAAATTACTTTTCAATAAATTTCTGAAAGATTTTCAGCTTCTCTGAAAATACCAGAATCTTTACAAGAGAGAGTAGACATGCCTCAGAAGCCATACCACACGGTTAGACCATGGTTAAAGATTCACCAGTATATTACTGCATATGTACTGGCTACTCCCATCATCTCTCTCATTCCAACACACCAGCCTTCTGTTTTGCCATCAAAAATTTACACAGAAATGGAGAAGCTTTATCATGGAACTGATACAGCTGAAAAATAACCAGGAACAATTGTTGGTTTTTGGCCACACCAGTCTCCCAGACTCAGACCAAAGAATGCAGGCCAATCAAGTATATCCCCTCCAAAGAGGAGTCATTTTTTACAATGAGGGTGGTGAAACACTGAACAGGTTGCCCAGAGAAGTGGTAGAAGCACCATCCCTGGAAGCATTCCAGGTCAGGTTGGATGGGGCTCTGAGCAACCTGATCTAGTTAACGATGTCCCTGCTCACTGCAGAGGGGTTGGACTCTGACCTTTAAAGGTCCCTTCCAACCCAAAACATTCTATGATTCTATGTTTTTCCACTCAAATCTGCTACCTCATTAAACTCACCATTAGTGTCAACAATCACCCAAGAGGTGTCTGGGCTATAGTTCAAGCTATACTTGTTAAGCACTTAATTTAAGCATACATGCCAGTTACTATCTTTTGAACATGACTGGAAAAGGATCCACTTAGACCCAAAACAGGCTTTTTCCTTTTTACCCCACTGAACCTAACCTTCAAAGTTGACCCCCAACGAGTTCTTCAGAACTCAGTTTGTGAAAACTAATCTTATGAGAGGTGCTAACAGGTTTGCAAAATAAAGGAAAAAAAAAAGAAAAAATAATCAAGGTGAAAAGGTGAAAAAATAAGCACAAAATGTTAATTCCAAGGATATCAAGTGGAGGACAGCATTTAATACACTAAATACAACTGAGCTGGTTAATCTTTTCCACCAAAAGAAACAGACTTGTCATACCACATATTTGCCCATTTGTCCTGTTAAACTTTGTTTCTCCATCTTATATCTTATATAAAAACAGTAGCAAGCAGGAGATGCACACAGAGAGAAGGCTTCACAAGAACTTAGTTGTTAAACACCTCATTGGGCAACCAGTGACTACACAGTGGTAGTTTAATAAGTTATCTCTTGTCTGAGAAGGATGCTTTAAGGGAACTGTGTTTACTGTAAAAATACAGAATCTATAAAAAAATTGGCCTTCTTAGTTCAGCTGGATGGAAACTTGATCTGAATTCCAGCTCACTGGCCTAGGTCACTCTTGTCAAGATGGTATCATACTGAGAGAGTCAAGTAAGTTTAGAAGTAAAAACAGGGTGCTTTACTGCCTCACCACAGTGGTCTTCACAGGCTGCAGGGGAATCTCTGCTTCCATGCCTGGAGCACCTTCTCCCCCTCTTTCTTCAGTGACCTTGGTGTCTGCAGAGTTGTTTCTGTCACATATTCTCACTCCTTTCTTTGTCTGTGATTGATGTGTTGTTTTTTGGTTTTTTTTTTATTATTCCCCTTCTTAAATAGGTTATCAGAAAGATTCTACCACTATCACTGATGGGCTCAGCCTTGGCCAGCAGCAGGCCCATCCTGGAGCTGGCTGGCATTGTCTCTGACATCGGAGAGGCTTCCAGCAGCTTCTCACAGAAGCCACCCCTGTAGCCCTCCTACTACCAAATCCTTGCTGCACAAACCCAGTACAATACAATTACACAGTAGTAGCACACATGCAGTCTCCTAAGTGCTCCATTTTGTTCCAAGATGCATCCAAAGCAGACAGACCTGACCAAAGCATCAAAAATTCCTGGATCACATTTTGTACTAACCTCCTCTGCAGGTTTACAGCCATCTGGATGATCCACTAGCACTGATGGCAAAATCCTGATACACTGCTGTAGAGCGCCTGTGGTAGGAACCATAGGGCAACAGACTGGCCTAGGCCATTCTGACATGAACGTAGAAGCAAAAGAGGTCTTCCATCCACAAGGTCTTAAGGCTGTCCTAGAAGAACAACACAAATTCAGGTAAGTTCCAGACTCCATTCGGGCAGAACTTGAGGTGGAAGGGAAAAGGGAGGAAAGTTTCCCAGCATTTAAGAATTCAAAATCAAAAAATCCTGTGCAAGGGAAAAAGAGCTAAAAGATTGCTTCTAAAAAGAGGCAGTGAACTAAGTCTGTGAGGAAAACAACATATGCAGGATAGAGTGGAGAGGTGGAACAAGTCATCAACATTTTTTAGCCTTACAGATGATATGATTTAAGTGGGAGGACTGCCTGTCCTCCCAAATAAGCAGTTATCTATTTTTGAGTTCTATATACGTCGCCCTCTATCCAATCACGAACACTTAGCACAACAAACTAGGAATTGTTCTTGATAAGGCTAGAAAACAGCCTCCTCAACAGCACACATTCACATGAGCAGTTCTCCAGATGATCATTCTTTTGGACTAAATTTTCCCATATATATTCTAGTCTATAGACGTAGGGGGTTTTCACATTTTCATCTCCCACCCACAAGTTAAACGTTAGCATATATAATGACAGCTTTTGTTAAAAAAAGTGTTATTAAACTAACACAGACCTGATGCTTAAGTAGTAATATTTTTGCATTTCTAAAAAAAAAAGTGAC
Organism: Megaceryle torquata; assembly: GCA_024611175.1. NCBI lineage: Eukaryota > Metazoa > Chordata > Aves > Coraciiformes > Cerylidae > Megaceryle > Megaceryle torquata. The sequence continues at coordinate 15,411 of JANIJG010023835.1, read as the reverse complement.
ACCTAAAAAATGAAGCCTGAGACTTTCCAAATGTTATGTTAGAATTTCAGCAATATTGAATGAATTCCTTCAAATATCTTCCTTCACACAGTTTAATAGAGCAATGTCTAAAGGAAATTCTAGGCATCCAAAAAGTAAACAAAATATCTTGAGAAGAAAGCAGATTTTTTCAGATTTTAATGAAACTGTACCTTGCCTCTGCTCAAGTAATATTTCCCATATATTATGAGCTTGTGTTGTATTTGCCATATTCTATAGGAGCCTAATAAGTTATCCAAGGTTATTGCTTTTCCCGATTATATTGTTAGCTTTATGTGTTTGCTGTCCAGATTAAAAATTACGTACAAGGGAGGGGAAAATAAAAAAAAAAGATGCTGATACTATGATAACATGACAGTATGAAGGAAATATATGGTAAGGAAAGCTAAGATTGGCAGTGATAAAAAAGATGTTTGTCAACTGCTTATTCTAAAACAATTTATTAACCCAGTACTGAGTCAAGTGAATTAAGGATATAATACTTGGCAGTTTCCCACTTTTTGCATATAAAAGTAGAATGGAAAAATATCTCAAATCCTGATTTTGTTCTCCACTTGAGGATAGATTATCAAAATACTGGAAATACATACTGATAGAATAGGCATAGTAAGCAATTTTATATCCACAGAAGTGGTTTATAGCCTCAGTTCTTTTAGGACTGGCTAAGGATCTCCCAGAAATAATACTTATTACTGAATCTGCAAAAAATAGGCAAGTTTCAAAGGGCCAGAAAAATATGGAGTGACAAGATGAGCCAAGACATACCCAGCAGGACACCTAAGGTAAGTCACGTGGTTGCTACCTTTCTGAGTGTTAAATATTAAGATATCATGACATAATTCTGAAGATAGTCAATTGCCTTTATCAAATCAAATTAGTCCCAACCTGCAAGAAGGTTAATGCACAGACTTCTATGATATATCTGACTAGGCTCTACACATTGCACTGTAATGTGCAATACACAAAAAAGTTGAGTTGCTTGTGTTAAATTAGCTTTTTATATCACTTCTCTTAGTAAAACTTGTGTGTCTTACAGAGGTGAAGAACATGTTCCATTTTTATAGATGGGGAAACTAGTCCATTACTGGCTAAGTGGCTGGCAAATCTGTGAGCAAGTTTTACTCTATCTACTCAAGAGTTTTAACTGAGGTATATACATATACATATATATACACGTATCTGGTTAGATGAAGACCCATATTTTAGTGATCTTGCTATTTTATATATTTCTTCCAAGGATTCTAAGACAACAGGCTCTTTGTTCAGTGCCGTCCAGATATGGGACAGAAAGCTCTTATAAAACACACAAACAAAAAGCTAACAAGATCAGGACACACAGATCCCCATTGCCATCAGTAAGCAGGGCACATCTACCAAGAGCAGATATTTGCTTATGTGTAGTGAACTTCCACACACTTAAAAGTTTGTAATTTCCCTTGATCTTTTCTTTGGGTTACAAAACTGCCAATTCAACCATTCATTCGCTACTTGAACCTTACAATACAGAACAGAAGGTTCAAGTCTACACATCCTCCAGATTATACCACCATTTATTCATGCCAATGCACACACCTTTTCTTTCTGAACAATGCTTCATTCTTGACTCTCATTTTATAGTACGCTGTTTGTCCTAGAGTGGCATGGGGAACAGGGTGTCAGAAAAAAAACTTAAGCTGTTGTTCTCCATCATTTATTTTTATGTTGTTTTTGAATAAAGCATTTCCCTTCTCTTCTAAATCATATGGTATTACTTCAAGTCATCTTTCCAACATTAAAGATTCTTCTGAATTGCCATCCCAGCTTCATGTACCTGCATTTATTCCCAAACCCATCTTGTCTTCAGATTTCATAGCCATATGCTATTCCACTACCCAGTTCATGAACAAGAAAAAAATATAACTCTGTCTACTGTTAACCTAGTGATTTTACACACATCCTAAAATAACTTTTTTTTATCTAGGCCATGTTTCCTTAGCCTGCTCTGTAAGAGTATCACATGTGGCTTTACTCAGTCCACAAGCTTCCTGTTGTAGAGGATGTTAGATGGGCTGGATTATGTGTTTCTGATCTTCACAACAGACTTCCAAAGTTGCTTCTCTAACTGCACATTCAAGGAGAGGATTATCTTACCTGTAACTACATCTCTTTGATACATTTCTATTTTAGCTGTATTTTCCATTATATCTAGTCAAGAACAAAAACTAAGGCACAATACACACACAGAACTGGTTGGTGATTTTCTCATGGTTCTGACTCAAAACAAAAGTCATTTTAGCTAGAAACAGGCAAAAGAAACCAAGGCAAAGAAGATGCACTGTAACCTTTATTTTTCCTTATATAAATCCAAAGTCACCTAGAAGTAAAGTAAATAACCTACACACACTGCTGATGTGGACATGGAAGTGGGTTAGGAGACCTGGACACCAAGAACAGAATAGACATGTGAACAAAGCCAAGCAAGCATCGGCTGCAGTAGCAGTTATGTGTACTCAGATGGAGGCTATCAGTACCCATCAGTTTTTCATGCTCCCTACCATCTCACACTGCTACACAATTTAAACTGAAGACTACTTTTGCTTTAAACTGTGCATACAAATAGCCTGCAGGCTTCAAACGAAAATGCCGAAGCTGGGGTACTGGAATTTAGAATCCAAGCTCCTTCTGTGAATAAGTTCTTACATCAACTCCAAGTATTTTACAGGATGTAAGTTGAGGATGATTCTAGGCAGAGATTGCCCTTGCCAGTAATTTTTACTATTCTGTTTTATACTCTGCTAGCACCAGCTAAATGTTCTGTCATCACAACCACCAGACCCTCTTCACAGTGGATGCCTTAGCTTTTGTAAATGGCACCTAACAACGAAGACAGGTTTATTGGAAAACTGACCTTTCAGAGGAATCCAATACTCTGAACTTTTATTTAAATCTAAACAAATTTTAGCCATCCACTCTGATATGCTGACCAGATTCACAACCACAATGTTTGTAGAATGCAAAATATAATTGTTTTGTATTTAAATGTCTATACTGAACAGTCTCAATATTTGCATTCCCATTATTCAAAAAACTTTCTTCTGACATATTTAATGTTGATAACAGCAACAATCATGTAGTGCTACCTAAGCACAATGACATACCTATTCCTAATTGTCACTCTTTATCCCACTTAACCAATTTCATCTCTTCCCAAATATAATACGGATTAACTGTATGGTTTTTTCAGTCATGCATTAACTTCCCAGTCTGCACAGTCAATTTCTGCTTACTTAGTGACACATCTCCCCCCACACAAAGTTATACAGCTGCCATAAAGTATATGGCCAACTCCCATTTTGTCAGCTTATTTTACTACCAGCTCAGTCCAGTGGTATGACCCTGCAAACGTCAGAAACATCAGAGCAAGGGAGTTAACAGGAAAGCATGAGGAGGAGAAAAAAAATATTAGCCTGCCATGAAACTTCAGAGAAAACAGATTTATAACAATTAGAAACCCGTATCTTCTACTAGTTGGTCTTGAAGTAACCAACAATACATTAATAAAAAAACAAAAGCATACAACAAAACAACCACAGTTTTATTCCATAGGTCTCTAGGAAATAATAGTATGAGTAACTTAATAGATACTATCCAAAGCTTTTTTCCTGCACGCAATTTGTTGGGGGGGTGTGTGAATAAAAAGAAAATTCATAGGCATCACTTACAGCTTATCAGCAAAACCATAAACACAGGTATGCAGTTAAACAAGTGTAATCCACACTCTGCTATCACACTATCTCCCCAAGACTTATAAAAAATTGTCATCCTGATAAAAATAACTGTTACCTTGACATCTAAAGTATATACCCTTACTTTTCTTGGCCTTGACCAATAGGTTGTTCATCAACCAAAGATTCTTGCATGTACTGCCATGCAAATGACAAGACATGCAAACACGTCTTCCCCTTTCAGGCCTTCTTCAACCTTCTGTGTCCTGGGGACATTAACTCAACACAAGCCAACCCTAGCAGTGTATGAAAGGGACCAAGAGTGACTGACTCCATCGGGATCTTTCTTTAAGCAAATATTACTTTTAGAAGTCAACCATAAAATGCCTTTCCCCCCCAGCACCCCCAAATCAAGACTACAGCAAGCTCATCTTCACTTTGCTTGAGAGTACTACACTGCTGGAAAGCATAATAGAAAAATAAAAATATGGGACAATTTACTGCTCTCAATAGTACTGTGTCTACTATTCAGCATCATTACTAAATCTCTTTGGACTGCAAGAAATACCTTCTCCATAATTCAAACTGTACCTACACAAATTGCACAACTTGGAAAAGAAAAAGCTATCTTTCATAACCTCACTACTGCTCTCCACAAAGACAAAACCCAAATCATCTGCAAATCAGAAACAGCACTACAGGTCTGTAAAGACAATGGAAGTCTTTTTTAACTATCATGATTCAAGAATATTAGCAATGCAATCAACAAAACCAGTTTATTTTCATAGCATTAACATACATCAGCCTTAACTTTGAGTATGGAGCATCAATGCCCTAGGCATGCTTGCCTTCAGTGGGACTATCAACAAAGAATTGTGTGTTGACTGCTGTGAGCTGGCAGACACGCTCTGCACCTTCTCTTCAGCCACCAGGGAACACTACCCTCATTGTTCCAAAAGTATGCAAAGCAACCAGCACAGATTCATACAGAGGATGTGAGCCACGGTGCAAAATGCATGAGACACCTCTCAGCTCCTTCAGCTGACAAAGCATTCACTATGAAAGAACTCAGAAGTCAAGAAAATAAGAGTTAGTGTCAACTACAAGTTTTCTGTTTGTTTTGTTTGTATATAAAGAGTGGGTATTTAGTTTTTCAGTAACATTTCTTTTTTAATGGACTATTGAAAACTTGAAGACTGAGCTGTACTTCTCTCAAAATCTCCACCTTCCTACTCTATTCTGTAGTATTTTCAACTCCAATCTTATCTCTTTTCCCCCTGCTCACAAAAGCTCAGATGGGACCAGCAACAGATACACATCCCTGACATTACAGACAATGTGTTTCCTGTACACAAAGCACCAACTTTGGACCTCATTGACAACTCTTCACCACAAGTCACATGAAGCTCAGGAGACATCAGACAATTATGACTTACTGTAACAGCTCAAGTAGTTATCTTCCTCAAACACAAGTATGGCAAAAGCCTTAAGCCAAGAAGTAGAAACTAGGCAGAATCATCAACGTTCTCCAGTATGCCAACTGGCATTAACCTCAGCTACCTATATATAAATGTGCATAGGTATGTACACAAAGATTTCTTCATTTAGCTTCTATGAACATGGCCTGACTTCAATTTCAGTACTGATCTTTTCTTCTGGAAAACAAACATAGGATTCTTCCAACTGAGAAAGACAATGTTTTTTGTTTAACCTGTTTTACTCTTCCCTGCCTTGCTAGAAAAAGATTAAAAGTTACCAGACATACTGAGAAAAAAAAAAATCCTATTTATTAATATAAAACAGTTATATATTTAACTACATTAAAATCCATCACAGCTGCCCTCATAAACGTTCAGTATAATTTCATGTCCCATGGTTCTTCAACAGTGGAGAGAGCTTCAAGTATAATACTCAACTGAATAATCTGTGAACTCTTGTTTTCTGATCTGATGTAAAAAGACCAAAAGTAGGAAAGCTTATGGGAGAGGGTGTGGGAGAACGGAGCTGAGAAAAAAAAAATACCTCAGTTATTGTTATACCCAGTTTCTCCATTTCCACTGATAATTTTTAATGAAACTACAGAGAGCGAGAGAACTGCAAGTATTTCCCATTACCTCAGAGATGATCAGAGAGATGAAAAATTATGGACATTCAAATATGCTGCTTTAATGGTGCTTAAAAGATCACAATCTCAGCCTTCCACAGGCCAAGAAATCGGTTCACAAGTGGCAACAAGCAACTGTGGGCTAATAAAACTACTGCAACTCTGTGCTATATGTAGGGGAAGGGAGCTACAGAATTGTTTACTAACCAAAGGCTTAGCTTTTTAGGAGATCTCACACACAGTATTATAGTGTGCACTACAGCATATCATTTAAAGTGAGATAAGTATGGGGGGGTATCTAATCAAGGTCCTAAGACCTGCTATTCACAATAGGCAGTACTTAAAATACATCAGCTGGTGAATTTGTAAGAGGAAATATCAAATTTACACCATCTCAACATTTACAAAGGATGTCAATGATATAATTTTATTATCTTAATAAAAAAAAAGTGCTAAATGGCATAAAGTCCCCAAAGTAAAACCACTGCTCCACACATCCAATTATGCCTCTTCAGAGACCGAGAAATAATTTCTTCCAGAACTCTGGTATAAGAGACAGTCTACTGTTTATTCAGTTCTGTATCTTCATTGAAAAAAAAAAAAAAGAAGAAAAAAAAAGAAAGAGAGTTCTAATCAAATAATTTATGGCTGCATACAGAGCTAAAAAAAGCTGTTTATATGTTTACTAATTTAAGAACCAAATTTAACCATAAAAAACCCTCACAAATCAAACGGGAAGTCTTCTCTTACAAGATGTAATTATCACTTGTTAATCAAAGAGGAAAGTGACAAAACTGTATTCTTGTCCATCATCTTTTACAAAGCCCTATATTATCACACATTATATTAGTCCTCTAGTAAGTAATGGAAATGTTAGAGGCAGATGTTTAAGAGGTGAACAAGCATATTATCACTCCAAAGTCCAAACTAAGTCCACTACTTATTAGGAGGACTTTAACCAGGAAACAGTAAGTTTACAGCACATAAAAGTAAACCTTTAGGGAAAAAAAACCAAACAAACAACCAAAAACAAACAATCAAAAAAAAACCCAAAACAAAACAAAAAAACAACATCAGCCTAGAGCACAGACGGGATATGTAGAACCTCCCCTAGGAAAAAAAGTCTGGACTGGGAACTCAATTCTTTCAAAATATTAATGCTCTGTTTAAAACAAAAATTTTGCAGTGAGGGAAATAAGTGGAAGCAAAGAGGGAATGGTTTGCTGCCTTGTGCCAGATTTAACGCATTTCAGTGAGACTGTCAGTGTCAACAGAATATGTACCCTAATTCAACAAACTGCTTGACTGAGCATATGTCTTCATACACAAATACTAACCCTCCCACAGAAACTCAACTTTCAGATATCTGCATCTTCCTCCAGGCAAAGCTCTGCAGCTTGCAACAGTATCTGAAATTTGGCTGAGCTGACAAATGACTATCATTTCTTATTTGCAAGAGTAGGAAGATCACATAAAACAGAAAAATTTCTTCCGTTCTTCTAAGTAAAAACAAGCAGGCAGTTTCTGGCTTCAGGTGAGATAATGGTCCCTACTTCAGGAAGTTTTATTTACCATGAAAGAACACAGGAAATGTTACATTATCAAGTTTCCAAAACAACGGATTCAGTCAGTAATCCGGATCCTAACTTCTTTCTTGCCCCTTTCTGTAAAATCAGTAACAGGTAGTTGAAACAGAATACTGAGCACTATTAACACTGTCATAACAAGGATGAGGAAGCTGCAACAATAAACCAATTAATAAAATCAAAACACTGCTGTTTTGCAGTGTTTTGCAAACAAAGGCTGCAGCCTTTGGCACTGCAGCAATCTAGCATACTGCTTCCCAAATCAGGCTGCAAACGTTAAGGCTTCTTCCTAGAAGTACCCTGTTTCACCTAGTTTACTAATTGCTGAGCCAGTCAGCTGTTTGCAGTGCCTTTCTTTTTACAAGCACAAGTTCAAAGGATACTTCAACATGCAGGAAACAAGGTATACAGTTCACATACATCTCATGCCTAAAATCAAGTAAAAAAAAAAAATCAAAAATACTGGAAATCATCATGGCAGTTCAAGGAATGAATGATAACCTTCCCTGGTCCCTAAGCATTTGCTCCTACCCCCACACTCCTTTCTGACAACAATATATTTGGGTACAGGTTGGAGCTAATTTAGCACAGAATGTACTGCAATCCAGAAAATTTCACAATCTATTTCACAATACGTGCCTAAGGAAGGGAAGGCCAGGAAAAGACTGTTTACTTCAGAAGCAGCGTCAGACTGGCATGCTCATGAACCTAACAACCTAACTTAAGTTTTGAAACTTGCCATTGTTATTACCCTAAATCTCAACAGGTCTGTTATGTGGTAATTAAGTCTTCTATATTCTTTAATTGTTTTTCAGTTATTCTGTATTGTTTTCCATCTCAATTTAAACACGTCTTTAGCAGCTGGACCCAGAACACTGTGAATTACACTATAACATATGAAGGAAGAATTACTAATGGGATACCTGGCAGAACACTTCAGGTCTGAGAAACTTTCATGACTGGAAATATTCATCAGTTATTCAAACATAAATTCAACCATTCAGCATTTTCAGTAACTAGAAAGAAATTGGTTGTATAAACTCTTGCTTTCCTAAAACACCTGTCTGGTTCAGGCTTGAGGAATAATTCTTGTTTGAATATTCTAGAAAGGGATGAATCAGGAATCTTCCATACAAAAGCTCATCCTAAGGTACATCAAAAGTCAGGTAGCAATACAAAAACATTCAGAACATTTAAGTTTCTAATTAACCTCTAAAAACAAAGTTACCAAGGACAAAAATAGCGTAACAAGTAGGCTAGGTACTTGCTATGTTGAATGAAGGAGCAGGATATAAAGTGAGCTATGACTTAGAGAAAAGATAAAGGCTGAACTTTGATAGCAAGTATGCTATACTATAGAACACTTCAGCAAGCACTAAAATAAAAGGCGGCACCCTTTAAAAATACAGTTAAATAAGAAGTCATAAAAATATCAATGTACTACTTTTGTTCAATCAATACTGAATTATTCCTTTAGAAAAAAGGAAAAAAGTCTTTGGAAGTACTACACTGTCCAAAACAGCTTGTTCTGAAGTGTTTACATCAAGAAAAGCAAGCAGAAAGCTCTCAACACTTCTACATACCTCATGACTAGCCAAAGCAAAACCTTCCAACTCATTCAGCTTTCAGCTCAACTGTTCAAAGTCATTCCCCTAGCAAACCACTTCTTAACATTGGCTCAGGTGGAAAGTATCAATGGACTTTTTTCTATACATTAGCAAATGTACTATGCTTTTTAAAGATCCAAATCCAATTCATCATTAGTAACTGAACTACAGAATCAGTGCCTGCTGAATAAGCATTTCTAAGACCTTCCTCTGCAACCGAACACGTGGGGCTTGCAATTACCTCCCACCAAAAAAAAGAAAACAATCCATTTGTCAAATTACCTGAGCTGGATTTCTGTGATATGATACATGAAAATTAAGCTTCAGATTACTCTGATATCAGATTAATAAGAACCAACTTGAAAGTAGTAGCTCAAGTACTTCATCAGCTTCAAAAGAATAGCAAATGCTGAGAAGTTATTTGCTTTTCAAGCTGAAATGTTCTAGACCACATATACTCAAACCACCATTTTGTCAGCACTGCTCTTAGATTTGCACCAAAGTGTTCCATGCTTTCAAAAACTAAGTTCTACATAAACTCTAAATAAAAAGATGACTTAAATTTGATCCTTTCAGCAAAAAAGCTTATGAACCTTCTATATACATGGGAAAACTATATATAGAGAAAATTTTTTATTTTCCATACCATAACAACATTCTTCTAACTCATGAGGAAATAATATTACCAAAAAAAGTTTGTAGAAGATTAAGTTCAGTGCTATCTTCAGTACACATATGTAAAAGAAAACTACAATAATACAGAGAGCATATAAATTTAGCTTCTTATAACTATCTTGTCTACCTGGTTTGGAATGCCATGTAAATTTTTGCTCAAGAGACATCATGTCTTATGTAAATACATAAACTGTCTTGTCTACCTCTTCAAAAATTATTCCAATATAGCCCAGGGCTATAACGGTGTGCCCTAACCTGTAAATGAAAGCAGAGGGTATGCCCGTTTTACTGGGGTATATAAACCCCTCTCATTTCTTCAAAAGATCCAACTGATATTTTCATTTATCATTTAAAGCAATTTTTTTTCCTTGCCTTTTTATGTTTCCATTTCCAGAAACCATAAGCAAGCACAAGAAGGAAGCTAAATGCTACATCAGGATTAGATTTTACTCTTGTCAAGAGTAAAAACAGTCAAGAGGGGCAAGAAGGAAGGTTAAAATTATTTTTTTTCCTACCTGAAATTGGCTAGCCAGACTAACGATGCTAGTCAAAACTTTCACCTGCTAATAGGCAGCTTCTCCCCAGTCAATAAATAGTTCTGAATTTTCAAACTCTTACTGATTAGGTTGCTACACAACCATAACTATCATTATTTGAGATACTTTTCAGCTCTTCAAATATTTTTGTTATCTTCTAGAACAAGATATTTACATTTTATTCTCTCTTACCAACTCCTCCGTTCCCTTCTCCCACAGGTTTTCTGTTGCCAAGTTCCTGTCTGCCTATACCAGGAGCCCCCAGCGCATGCCATCAAGGCAAAGCACTGAGCAGTGTCCTGGTTTTGGCTGGGATAGAGATAATTTTTCTTCTAAGTAGCTGTAATAGTGCCATGTTTTGGATTCAGTATGGGAATGGATATGAGAAGAATGTTGATAATATAGCTGCTAGGAAATCAAGGACTTTTCAACTTCTTGTTAATGTGCAGGTGCACAAGGAGCTGGGAGACAACACAGGCAGAACAACACTCCCACAATGGCCAATGAATATTTCCTATCATACAAGGACATGCTCAGTATATAGATGAGGGTTAGCTGGGAAGCTGGTGTGCTCTCTTCCAGGATCTTCTTCACACACAATCTTCTTCCTTCTCTGGGATTTCTATCTGGAAAGAAGCTAAGCCTCAGGTGGTGCGTGATGAGCAACTGAACTGCACATTACTTGTTTGTATATTCTATTATTATGATTTTAATCTTATTCCCTGATAAATTGTTTTTATCTCAAACTAAAAGTCTCTACTTCTACCCCTCCAATTCTCTCTCCTATTCCCTGGGGCAAGGGAAAGTAAGCGAGCAGCTGTGTGGCATTTCACTGCCACTGGGTTTAAACCATGACAACTAGGAGACTACAATGCTGTTCACAGCTACAGTAAATTAAGAAGTTGAAAAAGAGGATGTCACCGCCTCCTTCATATTGCTCAGTGCAACTGTCCAGGGAAGGTTGGAGATCACAGCTTTAGTCTTATCAACAGGATCTTTTAACAGAGTTCTTATTTCAAAGCCACTCAGTTGCTAACAAAGCTTCTAATTCTGACCTGTCCCAAACTACTTTTAAAATAAAGATGTTCAGTAACATCGCTTATGTCACCCAGTCCAATTTTATTCAGTCTCCAACATGCTCTTGGAGGGAATCCACATTTTTGAAACAGTTTCCAACAAAGCCACGTCTCATTAAATTTTATTTTATGCAGAAGTGTCTAGCCTTTGACCATTTACAGCTTACATACTTAGTGAAGTAATTACTAGATGAGGAGCCAACAGTACAGTATTTCAATATGGTGACCCAGTGATTTACTTACAATGCTTAGAAAAGCATGTCAGTGACCCAAGAACATCACCAGAATGAAGAAAAGTTTGAGTGTAAGAGAATTATGTTACTTGTAACTTGCAAATTTTTTTGTTAATATGCTAAAAAAAAGGGCAAGCAGTCTTCGTTAGGCAGTTCAACTTAAACATGTAATTTGAATACAAATGAAAAAAAACCCAACTGTCAAAATACACCTTTGGACAATCTATTCTTTTCTTAGGGTTTATTAATTTCAAGGCTTGCAGCAACCAACTCTTTTAATGATTATCATCTTTATGCCAAGAAAATTGTTATAATGTTACATACTACATATAGGAAAATATCAGATAATTCAGGTAAAAACTAGAGTGAAAGTATAGGTGACAATGGTCTACACTTACATTAACATTTCACTTCCTATTAACAGTCAAGTCCTTAAAAGAATCATATCATTTAGTAGCATTCATTCAGGAAAGTGAGAGGATTTTATAATAAAGTTATACTCTTACTGGTAGTATAGTAAGTCTTTCCTAATAGTTTGAGACAATGCAGAAGACATGTCCACCAAAGAAACTCTGTCATAAGTAAATATCCAAGCATGGAATTTGAAGAAAGTCTGAGCAGAGAGTCGCTTTATTAATTTTCTCATATCACCCTTCATTGCAAGTAGATGTCACAGTTAAGAAACAAGACACTGTTTTCCCAATGCACTAAGGTACCCGGTCTAATTTTAGTGTAGAAATATTAGCATGAAGACAGTGAATTTAGCTTCTTTCATTCCTTTTCCTCATGGTATACAGAAAGTAAATAAAATAGGTTATCACTCTCCCTAACTATATCAGCTTATGCACTTTACATGTATGAAGATTAATGTAATCTTCTTGTCTGAAGTCTGCTCTCCTCCTCTTTGGTTTTCAAGAGAACAAGACATGGCATAGTTACAAAACAGTCACTTTATAAGTTAATTAACTCTTCTTTGAGCAGATTTCAAACTATTTCCATTAAAAAAAAAACCAAACAAACATTTGGCAAATTCAGATTGAAAAGTTCATAAACAAGCTGTGGAAACTTTGTGGTGGGGAGAAGAAACATGACCAACTACTCATTAGCGCAAGCAAAGTGGTTTAACTTTTACCACTATGTTCCCCTAAAAAACTACCATGCAGCAGGAGACAACTATTCTTTTATAATTTAAAAGGATCAGATGCAGTAGGAGCAGCAACAAACTGAAAAAAATATTTGATGGAATGTTGATGTTTAGAAATAAATTATTATCTATCTGCATGCAGCTCTTGCTAAAACAAGTTATCCTGCCTTGTGGAAAACAGAACTTGTGACCTGATCTCCCACAGATTTCAAAGAATATCAATAACTTCAGCACCTTGCTGCTGCCTGCCCCTTACAAGTTCTCCTTTATTCCTACACCCCCACATGATTCTATTATTATTGAAAACATCCATTCCCCACACAATTCTATTAAATCTCCCCTATGTCTCTTAATTAAGAAATCAGCAAGAGGTATCACATGCTAGGGTTTGTTCCAAGGTTTAGGTATGCCATCTGGTCAGTCAAAAACAAGACTCACGGGTGAACTGGCAGGCTAGAAAAAGAAACTGCTGATCTGCTCATTCGTCTGTCATCTTCCTTCTCAGCATCAATTTTCTCCAAGCTTGTGACAATTTATTATTTTGAGGACTTTTGCCCATTGAGTATGACAACCTGGGGCAGGGGGAGGGGGGAGAGGCAGGGTGCAGGGGTAGATAGAGGGCCTAAGGTGAACAGAGCAGGAGACAGTAACTGCCTCAAAAGGCCACTCCTACTCTCCTGCCAAAGCAATTTTTGTTGCAACTGTCCCCTTAAAACACTATTAGCTTTTACAACAGAACTACTACAGGGCATGATGTTACCCTATTTGACATATGATGAGAAAACAGAATCTGTGACAGAGAACAGAAATGCAGCCAGCACTGGCACAGCCAGGGAAAAGACCCTCCCATCACCTGAAGACTGGACATTTGATCCACATAGATGCAGCCAAAGTAAGTGCCTTCAAGTTTTTCCAAATGTCCTTCAAACTTTTTTTGCATTTAAATTTTGTCTCTACCCTTCCTCTCCTGAAAGAACCATGTAAAAAAAAATTAAGCATTCTTTTTAAAGCTATCTCTATTTCTTCCATAAATGTTCATTTACAGTACATATAAAGGTTTTCAGACTTATACACAGTTTTAAGATAGAAGTCTTTTAAAATTTCCCTAGTCTGTATACAGTTGATTTCATAAGCTTGTAAGTTTTTCCAGTAATGTTCTTCCATAAGCATTCAAGCTTTTATAAACAAACACTTTTCTTCCTCCATCTGAAACAAATCCCTTTTGGAAAAGGAAGATAATTTTTCAACAACTGTTTATATAAGACTGGCTAAAATTTCTCCTCCTTATGTCTGAAACTGACTGCTCAGCCCATGACAAGTTTTATGATGCCAAAGCAGTAGCAGTTCCAGCCACCACCAAAGAGCCAAACTTATCCCCATTCCTCCAAATTGCAAGGCTCACATTCATAACTCTTTAAACACAGCATTTGTCACCTGGGCCACTGTGTTCATTTCCTCATCAATATGCTCAGCTATAAATAGATTTCAATTTTTAGATTTTAAAGATGCCAGTCAGTCATCCCTTTTCTCCAAGAAGCCTTGTCTCTCTCGACATACCCTAGTTTTACCTTTTATGTAACTGTTTTAATACATTGTTAGAACACAAAGGAACTCATTAAGTTAATAAAAAAAATTGAAGTATCTCTAGTAAATTAAATCATGTCAAGAACTCACATGCGAAAGAAAATAGAAGACCTCATGCCTTTTCTGAATGCTTTCCAAGCACCACTACAGTAAAATGAACATTCTCAAAGTCAGGGACTTTCTGAAAAGGTTGAGCTTCACATTCAGACAGCCAGGTCTACAAAACATGTCAAACTAGGTATCAAAAAAAAAACCTAGCAATTTCTATTATTTTTACTTCTTTCTGATACATTTCTCCACTCTCATTCTTCAATCATTACTCTTTCTTCTGAATAAAAAATTAATGATACTCCAAGCCACTCATTACACCCAAACAAATGGAAGAAATTAAGAAATCACAAATTATGGAAAACTGTTAAGGTGAGAGGCCACAACAGTAACTGCTAAGAGCTGTTTAACAATTAGCCAGCATTTTACAAGTAACAGATACAGACGCTAACACAGTCTCTTCAAATAACAAGAAACTGTTCTTCTCCTCTATAGAAACAGACTGTACAGCTCATCCTTGCAGATGGAAGCAGTAGTGAATCATAATCTCATTAGCCTCCACAACAAAAGATGGTTTGATTATAAGAAAGTTGATATTAAGTATTTTTACAGACTCAGAGTTGAAAATTCAGCTATGAGGATTCCAAGTTCAAACATTTGATTTAGAAATCAGTGCCTGACTTGCATGCTATTTAAGCCTGGGCTCTTCTGCATAGAAATTACAAAGAAAACCTGTTTATTTAATACCAAAAAAACCCAACCCCAAAACAAAACAGAAACACAACACCACAAACCATCCCATTGTGGATTCTTTGTTTAAAAATGCTAGTGATCCAAAGCAGTGGATTAGTGCAAACTAGTGACTGCAACTCTGCTATTCAACTTTACTGCAAATAACATGAGGTATGCTCTAGAAAATAAAAGGCATTGTTTTCCTGTCAGAAGCTGAGATGTTCTAAAAAGTTTTCAACAAAGAGGAAAATGTGGTTAAAAAGACTTCTTAGATGGCTTTCAAATAGACATAAGACTCATCAAAATAGAGAAACCACTGTTCCAGCTTTAAGAAATTCGGAAG